>LYUA01000585.1:51152-61946 GCA_002093875.1 Calopteryx splendens | reverse complement strand
GCACACGAAAAGGAACTGGCCCCCCTACCCTGATGTGTAAATTTCACACGCCACTGGGCTTGGTACTGGGTGACCTCTGCCCTCAACTGCCAAACCGACATTTGGCTGGATTACTGTGATTTTTTTATTCTCAAAAATATTCCTGCTATGAGAAGGAACATGTTACAAACACTAAAATGAGCTTTATTGTGTTTGAAGATATTAAAACACTAAAAAAAAATCATCGACAATACAAATGAGAACTTTATTTTCACATAATAAAAAACAAAAGAAAATTGGCATTGCACATTGTAATGAAAAAATATGTTTTTTAACATTCACCTCTTAGTATTTTTCACATTTGGTCACATAGTACATACAATGCGTATCACAGAAACTTTGCACGATATTTCTCGTGCATGGCGGGATTTTACATCACTTAAAGAAGTATTGCCCTGCCATAAAAATTGTTCACACTTCTTGCCCGAGCATGCTATGAGAAAAAAAACAAAGCCTAAATGCGTTACATTGCTTAAAAAAATGGATGGCTTGCTGGCAATGTTCATACTCTTATAAAAATTTGAAAGAATACTCTCTTCACCTCTCAACATTTAGAATATGGCATTTTTTTTAAAGGGACTATTTTTGGCATTAGTTGTATTTGTTGAAAATATTTGGAAGAATGAAAATCATTTTAACCATATAGGGATCAGTGAATTCTCCTCTTGATCAGTGCAGTCATATGGTTATCTGCCCAGGTAAATGAATTTGTCTTTCTCAAAGCACTGAGAATACCAACATTAAATGTTATTATTCACTTTAATTATCAGTCATAATTGCTGTCCACTTTGCCTTTATTCCTTTTAATGCATAATATTGTTAGTTCTGCAGAGTAATCTTCTTCATCCAAGTATATATTATAACTGTTTTACTGTCCAGTGCTCAAGAAATGGGTTGCAGTGTTTCAGATCAACTATTATTTTTTTTAGTGTTACATGCTAAAATTCTAAATTGTAATTTTATCACTCTGAAATGTCTTTGTTTTGCAGTTTTCTATTGAGATGCAAGCAATTCTCATTTTAAGTATTTTTCTATGACGTTTTTTGATTTCATGACTTATCAAAAATGCTTCGCTCTTTCGGAATTTTTGTTTCGTTCTAAGTATCATAATGTTCACTTTAGCATTAATCTTATTTATTTTAAATGGTCAATGAGCAGTTCAGTAGTTAGTAATATGTTGTTTTTCTTCTAAAGCAATCATGTTGTTACAGGGAGTGAATGACATTCCACATAGGTTTATGGAAAATCACTTCTTTAATTTTTCAAGTGTGTCTGTGCCTACGTTTGCCATTACATCATTCAAAGTTGAAAATTTATCAGTAAAGAAAAGGGGATTTTAAGAGCCTGGAGTGGTGACTGCAGTCGGTAAAATGGTTCATTTAGAAGTGCTCAGTGTAGAAACTACTACCGAGGTTTTCAAACTGAGTTCTCCAAAACTTATTTCCAATGAGGAATGCCTGCAAATTTTTGAAATTAGATTGATATATAGGAACCTAAATCCAACAAACTCTGAGATTTAGTATTATGCTTATAATACAAAGGTTTTCTTAAGTTAATTTTTATGGGTGAATATGAGTATGCACTTGTTTCGTACTAGTGCAATTTAAAATGATGTCCATTGTATGAAATCAAAATTTTCAATGGCTTAAATGGAATTAAATTAAATTAAATATTTTTTAACCTGGCAGTGTGTGGACATTATTGTGAAAAGGTTTCCATACTTAATTTAGAGATTGCATATTGGAAATATTACCATCACATATAAGTTTGGCTTGACTTCAACAACGTTCACAAAGTTTTGGTGCAGCAAATGGCTTGAATAAATGTAATGAGTATAGCAATTTAAACACAGGAGATGCATGAAGCAAATAATTAATGATGGAAAATAATTAGTTGATAATGTTATTAACCTTTTTCATAGTTACAACTTAATATTACTTCATGAATCAATGATCATAATACCTTTCAATTGAAATACTATTTTTGTAGAGTTAAGGTCGTTAGATGAACTGTTTTTTTATTCTTTTCTTTTCGTTCAATAACTGTAATTCTCCTCTAGTGAACCCAACCCAAAGAAAGGAGTCAAAATCGATAAATAATGCTCTGCAAAAATTACCCTTACACAAAAAATTAAATGTTGGAAACCCCTGCCACCTTTAATTTACTCATTTTGTAACTGAATGATTGACTTATGTACAAGTAAAAATATTTGTTGATTTACAAAATAGTTCAATTTAACAATAGTTGGACCAGGTTATTAGCAATGAAATCACCTGGAAACCCTGTTATTCCTTATAGAGTTTCACTATGAATCAAAATAAATCTTTTGTGTATAGTAACAGTACATGCAAGGCATTATACAGACTCAAATATAGAGACAGGAGTTTATGAAATTTAAAGTTGACAATACTTTCAATGGTCAGTTCTTTGTCATGTAAATAGTTACTGAATAAGTTCAAAGATTTAAGTTTTACAGTCTTTGAATCAGTTGAATAAGAGCTGATAATGTTTTAAAAACTTATATGTAATTAAACATGACACATTTGGGTTATAGACTCTTAGGTGGTCTTGGAAGCAATTCAGATACCCCGTGTAAATCTCATGCTTCGGACATATGCCACCCTATTAGAAAAGAAAAATGATTGGGGAGAGGTAAATAAAGGTTTATAATTTTTCATCTCCCTTCACAATCAGTCAAATATTCTTCTGAAAATACTTTGAACCAATGGGAAGGACATGTCAATACCCCAATACACTCACTCAATGACCATTGCATTAAAAATTTAAAAATGTTTTTTAAAAAAGTCATCAGTCCTTGTACAAAAACTTTCCATGAAAAAGGCCTTACTTTGAACGTGTTTGTCATTTACAGAAATTACCAGACATTTCAAGAGGTTAAGTCCATATGTATACACTTAACATATATCTATTCCAATAATATCTTACTAATATCTCAGTCTCGTACAAGAGTAGTATCAGTTTGATTCCTTGACTTCTCTAATGGGTGAAGTGGTGTCAGGCCATTCGTCTTCATATCAGGGTTATCTTTGGGTGATGTCTCATCTCCACAGCACCACTTTGTTGCCAATGGTTGAAGAATCATAATTATTCCTCCTAACACCATGCATGTACCCATAAAGTAGAAGCATGCCTCATAACTTCCAGTAACGTCACGAAGGAAACCTGTGTGAATAAATCATAGTTTCAATTTATAGGTATTAACCAAGATGTTGCTAGTTAATTTCTCAATTTGAATTTTGGATTACATTTCAGTAAAATTATTCCTGGAATCAGACAAAATAAGGGAGAAATATAATGAAAATAAAGCCTTAATGAAGTAGTGCTAAAAGCAGCTGCTTTTTTTATTATTCTTTACTTCAACATACTTTCTTTTTTATTATTTTTTACTTCAACATTTTCATTATCTGCTAAAAGTAGCTGCTTTTAGCAGATAATAAAAATAGTTCCTTTAGCTTTAGGTGACATGATGACACTTGTTCTCATTTATTGTAAATATAGCAATATTTTAAACTAATCTCAATGTAAGCCAAATAAATTTCTATTGATAATTTATCATCATCATCATCATAGTCTTTCAATTCTAAGATTGGTAGACTGCAGCCCTTCATTCTTCCCTTTATCTCATGCCAATTCCCTCACTCCACAGTAGGACTTCCTTCTTATATTCCTTTGCTTTTCCTACATATTTATCCCTTGGTCTCCTCCATGGGACTTTCCCTTTCATTTTCCATCTGATTATGTTCATGACAAATCCGTTGAGTATCATGGTGTGACCAAATCATCTGGCTATTCTTTTCCATATGGACTTTTCCTCTTCTGCTCATCTGTATACTTCTTCCTTTCTAACTTTCCATATAATCTTCAGCAATCATCGCATAAACCAGAATTCAAAGGCTTATTTTATTTTCTACTCTGGTTTTCCAATGTCCATGCCTCTGATCCATACAGGGCAATGCTCCATACAAATGCTTTGACACACTTCTTCCTTGTTTGTAGATTTATCTTCTTTGAGCATATCAGTTGCCCCTTCATCATAAATACCTTCTTGGCTTGAGTTATCCATTGAGCTTCATCCATCCCATGTTATGGTTCTTCCAAGGTAGGAGAATGATTCCACTTGTTCTAATTTCTCTCCTTGTAGTTGGACATCTACTTTCAGCTTATCTCTTCTGCTCACTAATATTTTAGTTTTCTTATTGTTGATTTTCATGTTATATTTTTGAACCCTTTCTCTTACTGTATCAGTGATACCTGTAGGTCTTCTGGTTTTCTGCTACAGCAGTGATGTCATCTGCAAAGAGGAGGAGGATGTTGAATTCATCACAATTCACCTTAATTCCTTTGATGCCCGCTTCTTCTACTTCATTTATTGTCTCTTCTAAGTAAATGTTGAGTAGTGCTGGTGCCAGGTTGCATCCTTGTCTGACTCCTTCGCTCATTTTGGCTTCTATTTTTCTTCTGTATTTCATTCTTATTTTAGAGACTTGGTCTTTTGTAGAGTTGGTAGATTATTCTTCTGTCATTGTAATCAACCCTAAGTTTTTACAGCAATTTGAACAACTTGTTCCACTCCATTATCAAAGATCTTCTCCAGGTCTATGAATGCAACATATGCCACTTGTTCACATGTATCATTTTTTCCACAAGTATCCTTAGGCTATGGCCTCTCTCGTTTTCTGTGTGTTAGTATTTTTGATACATGTGTCACAAGACTCAATGTTTGGTGTTCCTCGCATTTCTCGGTCCTCTCTTTCTATGGTATTGCAATCATTACACTTTCCTTGAAGCCCTCTGGTAATCTTCCAATTTTGCAGCTGTTGGAAATGTATTTAAGGATAATATCCAGCACAAGTCTAGAATGGAAACCCCTTAACTCAACAAAAATTATTTGTTAATGTTCATTGATGGGACATTTTTTTCCTTTGAATCCTCCTCTTTCACTCAAGTCAAAGAGCAAATATCACTTGAGTAAGATTGGTTCTTTATATGAGACAATATGAGCTCTATGGCCATATTATATGAATATAAAACAAACAAGCTCCATAGGCCATAATGAACGTAAGTGAGCAGTTAAAAAAAATACCTCACACAGGCTCATACACTCAATACTCATACACTCAATCCTCATACACTCCGTGTGTGCTGAAAGGTGGAAGGCACTCCCTCGTCAGAGAAAACCTCCCACATACAAAACACAATCCTGTGGCTGTTTACAGAGGAGGTACTCTTGTCTCAGGGACAACCACAGGAGTCAAGCACTCACCTAGAAGTGGTGCCTTGCGGGGGGGTTTTCACGCTTCAACCCACCCAGGTTTTCACCCAGGATTCTGTCGCAATCACACTGTAAGGGGTTTACAAAGCTGTTACACCCGTGCCAGGGAACCTTTTACCAGACTCACACCAGCAATCACACATGTTCTTCAAAATGGGTGACAGGGGCCCACTTTCGAAGAGACACCAATCAACACACACTACACTTGCACGTTCACTAACACAATTGAATACGCATATTTCGACTACAGCGTAGCCCTCTTCAGCTGAGCTGAAGGTGATTCTTTTCAGAATTCTAAAATTCATTATGGCCTTTGGAGCTTGTTTGTTTTCTATTCATTGGTTCTTTAGATAACATTTTTTAGAAATTTTAAAATTAACATTTCAATGTCAACACTTGTAAAATACAATCTATCCATTTATTACAATATACCATATTTTACTGATAACACACCTGCAAAGGGAGGTACTGATATAGCTGAGAAACTCTGGAACAATCTCACTAATCCATACGAAGAGGAAATGTTGCGTGTGCCATGCTGATCAGCTAAAAGCACTGGAACAAGTAGGAACCATGCTCCAAGGCAAAGACCATAAGCTGCAGATAGCCATGCTGCTGCACCAAAGCCTCCTTTTGCTGTTGCCAGGGGCAAAAGGAGAACAGACATCCCAGCTCCAAATATGCTATGGGGACAAAAGTGATGAAGATATATAAGAATTTGGGAAGTGTCATCCATGCTTCAATATAGTATTAAATTAAGCTATAATTTGTGTGGGAATGAATTGAGATTTGCTATGGTAGGTGCGTAATGCCAATGAAAATATAATGGAATTTCTTTCATTGAAATGACAGAGATTCCACAAAATACTGATCATTTGTGTCATGAAAAAGTTCTGCTGATTATTAATTCAGATAAACCATTTAAGCCTGTTTATTCTGTTGGGTCAGCATTGATTGTTATTCTTAATCTAAATATTCTATTGCTTTCTATCCTTAGATTTATCAAGTATATTTTGTGAAGTACCTCATTTATTCAAATTTTAGATTGGCATAGAAAGAAAATGCCACTGGTATTCAAAGCTGAAAGCAGTCTACACACCTTCCTATATACCCCTTCCGCCTTTCAAAAAGGTGCAGGTCAGCCAGAGCGCCACAACCTAATCTACCCACAAGATCCAGCAGAGCAGAAATGGACACTAGCCAGTTGCCTTCATTCTTGGATCTGCCTGAACTGGCGGCGTGAGCCGGCAAGAAATAGAGTGCGTACGGACAACCGGCAGACATGAGGGCGACCGACGTTCCCATTGCCAAGAACTTGGGATCCCGGAGGAGGGTGAGGTCCAGGTAGGCGCAGCAACCTCCCGTGGACTCGACCGAAGACGTCGCCGTGACTTCGGACGAGGAGCCGGTGGAAGATGCCACGCTCACCAGACTCTTCCTGTGAAACATTTGATCTGCCCTCTGTTCGAGTCCCATCATCCCTTCGGTGTTCGCCTTGGCCGGCTGCGACGCGTCCGCCGACGCGGTGGCGCTGTTCGGGAGGAATCCGTTTGGGGCGGCGACTCTCGGGGTTCCCGGCGCACCGGAGCACCCTTGGCCCAGCTGTCCCTCCTTCGACTTGACCTCTCTCTCCGCGGCTGCAGAAGCGACCGTCTGGTGGCTCTTGTCCAGCGTACCGGCGTTCAGTATCTCGTTCCTCAGGCCATCTGGTGCGGAACACTGGTTATCCAGGGTCCCAGCCCTCCTTGCGCTCGGCCGATGGAAGTCGATGCTGATGACAGGCTCGCTCCCGAATTGGGTGACGTACGTGACACCTTCCTTGGTGACCGGTTCGAACATGGACTCGGCAATCGACGCCCTGGGGGTGCCTCTCTCCGACCCTTCGACCTCCCCGTCTCTCTTGACTTCGTCTCCTTCGGGGGGAGGCTTTGAGGACGCGGCGGGGTTGGGTTCCCCAGCCGCGGAGGTTCTCTCCCCTACTCCCCCCTCTTCGTCCTCCTCCCCGGACCCCGCTTCCTCCTTGAGCTCCTTCTCGATGTTTCCGTCCATGCTCTTCCTGGACGTCGCCGCCGGCTTGGTCGGCTCTTCCGTGATGGACGTGATGGACGGTCTGCCGATGGACTTATCCGCCTGCGACGACCTCCGGGTCAGTGAACCCTCGTCCGCGCTTGGCTTCCTCGTGCCGGGCGCCGATGCCTCTCCAGGCGTCGCCGATCCCTCGCCGGCTTCCGTCGGCTTGGCCGCGTGCGTCGAGAGGGCGAGGACCCGGTCGTCAGGCAGCGAGACCCTGCCGTGCACCGCCTTGTCCCCGCCCTTCTGGGCGTCCCCGCCGACCGTCCCCAGGCTCCCCATCCTGTCCGCGGGGTGTCCCGTGGGGACGCCGTTGGGGACGCAGGCGGGACCGTCGTAGGCGGTTCTCAGGTCGCAGCACTTCCTGTCCGTCCTCTCGGAGGGCCCACCCCGGTTGTGCAGCCTCCTCTTCTCGGGCAGGGCGGTGCGAAAGGAGCGGAGGATGGAGTCTCCCAGCCCCCCTCCGCCTCTCCGTCTCCAGCTCCCGCCCCTCTCGATGCCGTGGATGCTGCCTCGGCTGCTGTCCTTGTAGACGCATGTGGAGTCGGTGCTGAGGTCCTCGACGGAGTGGAGAAGGAAGGAGCTGCGGACGGAGGCCGGCCGCCGGACCCTCATCATCTCACCGATGGCGTCCTCCCGCTCGGCCTCGTCCTCCCCCTCCTCCAGGTGGTCGTTGCTCCGGATGCCGATCTCCTCGTCCTGGAGCCTCCTCCGGTGGCCTTGGAACACGGCGGACAAGCTGAGGGCGGAGCTCACGGCGCTCCCCTGGAAAAAGTTAAGGTTCGAGGTATGTCCAGAAAAGGGTTGAACATTTTTCCTTGCTGCACGGTAGTGACTTTGGTGATAACCGCGGGCGGTTGAGAGTTGTTTAATTTGGCTTATTTATTTTTAATTTCAGTCTGGAAAATGAGAGAGCTTCATTTTATCTCTGCCCTTTTGTATGAAAGTGAAAGTAAATAGATTACGTCGTCTTTATTTCAAGACGTAGAGATAATTATTTATTAACTTTTGCGTTTATTAAAAGTTATATGGGCACCATTGAAACCACGTAAATGTGTTAAATTGGTTTTAACGTATATCGTAGGGTTTCGCGGTGATTTGATGTCGCTGTGGTGGCTTTCGAGTGTTGACTCGAGTTTCGAGTGTCGAGTGGCTACGAATCGAGCGTTATGCGGCTCAGCTTCAGGAGCAAAGATCTCCTGAAGGTCCTCCTGAAAATTTTCGCCGCGTATAGAGAGAAACATTGAGCCAAATAATGCACATCCATACCCAGCACATTCAAAGTAGGAGTGCGCAAAATATATTCATTACATTGTATTCGAGTACCCCAATGAGTTCACGAGTACTTTAATGAATAGATGAATACCTGAGAAAATGCAGAAGCAACTAGATGAATGTGCGCTAAATACCTGAGTACATCGATGGATATATTTGAGTGAGTACTTTTAATACCTAGGCATAAAGTATTCTCTATCGCTCAGTAATCTGATTACTTAAATCATTCTATCACTAGAAAACGCTTATGGTGGATATATTTAGCTACATCTCAATACTTTTGAGTATTCATATTTTTTATTCGAGCATTCATTCGCATAAACGTATTATCTTGGAATTCCTGAGTAATTCTTGATAAATTTGAACAATTTCACATTAATTTACCAACTGAAGGTTTTTCACTGAAAATGGAACGTAGTTGTATTAGTTAATGTTAATTTGGAAGCACGGTAATTGAATTAATAGAAGAAAATTTTGATTATTAAATACAGTAACACATGTTTTATAAAAAAATATTTTTTTCTGAAAATATATTTAATTACCTTTTTGATTTTCATGGAAAATGTTCATAATTAATTTAAGTTCTTATCCTTTTTCACTCAATATTATTTCGAAATTAATGTTATTTTAATTAAAAAATACTCGTACTAAATTAATAATTTGATAATGACACTGGAACTCGGCATAAAATTGCAACCATCTTGAAGTACACCTTGACTTTTGGGGTAGGATTCATGTTAAGTTGACTCTCAATACTCCTTCGACATTTTAACTCCATAACCCCCTAATCATTTTCTCGATATATACAGCCACTTTGACGGACTCCATTCTCTGCCTATTGTTCCCCGGTCACTCGAGAGTTGAATACTTGCATTCCCCCTCGACGGGCTGCATCCTTCACTTTGATTCAATTGTTTCTGGTCTCGTTTGAGACTGTCAATTCTTCTACCGCCCAGCCCATCACCACAAAAAACGACCACCCAACCAGGAAATGATATATTTGTACCGAGCCCTCGAAACACGGCCGAATATGCCCTATTTAAAATCGGGAATTTCAAACCTGAGACGCCCAGCGCAAACCAAGGTAAAGCGACTTCACATCCAGAATCACTTTATTGCATTCCCTCGCCTTCCTCTATATTAGCGAGTCTTTCGCTTCTCCTCTACGCTAACTCCTTCATATAATCTACAGTCTTACAGGGATCTACTTCTCGTGCCTTTCTGATGCCATTTAAGTGTAGTATGCTTGCAGCAAGACTTGGTCAACTCACAATGTACTTCCTCTTTGACAAAGGAAGAACACAAAATCGATGGAAAAAGGCTTTCCGATTTCTTCTCAAAAGCGTTTTCATATGGTAGTGAGGGAATTATATCGGATAAGGAATGTATAAACCTGAAATATTACCTATATGCGGCAGGTATTGGGAACTCCCTTGTCACATTAAAAAGGCCGTTTGCAACCCCCCCTAAATCTCATTACTCCTGAAAATCACCATGGGAGATTATTAATTGCGATGGTCTTCACTATATATTTACCTTCAGCTTCATTCGAAATCCCAGCAGCAAGTTTTGGATAGCTCACTTCCTATTCTTTTCTTAGATACCGCAGTTATATTTTCTTATTTTTAAGAGCCTGGGGAACAGACATTGCATGAAGTATGCATTCACAGAATTGAGGGCTAATCCCACTGCCATTGCGTAATAGAATATGGAGAATAACATGGGGAATATTATGTGCATTTGTGGTCCAACATTCTTGACAATTCTCCTCAGTGTGCGTGAGTTTTCAATTCTTATTGGCAGTTTGGGAGCCATTGAGGGCCCAAATATCAAGTGGGTCAATTAAATTCCTCGTAAGACCTCCCACGTCGAGGGACACGGTTAACTTACCCGGCGCCGCAGTATTTATGAGCGACATCGTGGTGATTAAGGCATAAGAAAATCGATTTCGCACGAATGAAAAACTTATTGATTGCTAAATGTAATATCAAGCTGTCCTTAACGTTAATCTACACGATACTTCGCAAGCCGCCGCTAGGGCGTGTGGCGGGGGGTGGGTGTTGTGCCACTAGCCATTCCGGCTTGTATATCTTGTTAGATTGTCTCATTCCAGCTAA
>LYUA01000584.1:850679-866350 GCA_002093875.1 Calopteryx splendens | reverse complement strand
TGAAAAAAATATGCTTAAAACATGTTTGAAACAAATTGTGCTACTAGGGAAAAACCTCACTAAAATTATATTTAACAGAATAACACCTAGAATAGAGTAAAATTTAGGTGCAGGCCAGTTTGGATTTAGATGTGGTGTGGGCATGAGAGAAGCTATCTTAGGACTCAAACTTATTATAGAGAAATCCATAAAAATTAACCAGCCACTATTGGTTGGCTTAATAGATTTAGAAAAAGCATTCGATAATGCTAATTGGGAAAAGTTGTTTAACCTTTAAAAAATGGGCTTAAATCCAAGATGTAGCTATGAGTGGCTGGAAATTTAAATGGCCAAGGTTCGATCGGTAAATATTGAATAATCTTCCTTACTGATCCAATGAAAATGCTTTTAAGCTAATTTAAAACAATAAGTGTCTTAGTTGTTCCTTTAGGGACCGCATGGCCACCAGCAAAAACCTTCACTGTACTTTTTAAGAACCTCATGGATGATAAAGATTAAAATATTGAATGAAATAAAACCAGATTATAAGAATAGAAATATGATTAATAACTTGTATTGTACCAAACCACCATATTAAAATTTAAAAACAGATGAAAAGATAGGAAAAAACTGAAGGGAGTTAGACAGGGCTGTAATTATCACCAATATTATTTAATATATATGTAGAAAAAGCAGCTGAGGAATGGAAAGATAAATGTACAATTGGACAATATATCAAAACACTAAGATTTGCTGATGATATTGCTGTTTTACCATATTGAGAAGACGACTTATAAATATCTTTAGTAGGAATGAGCAAAATATCAAGAGAAGAATTTCACCGGAATATTGTAATAGATGGAACTCAGCTGAAGCAAATAAAGACATTTACATACTTGGGAAGCAAAATCACAGAGGATGAAAGAAGTGTAACAGATATAGGTAAAAATGTAGACTAGGTCAATCAAGAATTGCCTTCAATAAGAAAAATGTTGCAAACTTCAAAATATATAGTCATTGAAACCAAAAAATAAATTCATAAAAAGCTTCATATAAGCTCTATACAGACCAGAAACATGGACAGTTAACAAAAGAGAATAAAGGCATTTGAAATGTGGTGTTTGAGAAGATCAGAAAGAATATCTTGCAGGGATAAAATAAGTAACAAGGAGGTCCTGAGGAAAGACTCAGTTTGTAATATAATTATTAAGTTTATAATCAATTCGGCATTCATCAAGATACTAATATATTTTATAATCAATTTAATGGAAGGCCAAAGGAGTAAAGGAAGACCGAAGTTGGAATACATCAAACAGATTAAGAAGAATGTTGTAGAAAGAAGTTACAAGGAATTGAAAAGAATGGCAAACAACAGAGAGGAATGGAATGGAAAATTATGTGTGCCATCTAATCAGAAGGTTGATGACCATTGAAGAAGTGTTACCATGGAAGAAGGAGGTATATATATTTATATATCTCCTTCTTCCATGGTGTTTCTTTCATGTGTTCCGCGATACCGACGGCCCGACGGTGTTTTCGTGCACAGTACTGCCAACTGGGAGACTTGCAATTCTGAGAATGACTTTTATGCCATTTGAGCCGGTGGGTACAGTAGTTTTACTGCATAGGAATTTATTTAGTTTCAAATAGCCAAACCTATTATCCCTATTATATTGAAATTTTCAGACTTACGAATAAATCGCATGCATATACTTTTTGCCACTAGCCCCATAATTAAAGTAGCTGATTGTACATACGTGCAATTACTATTTCTCTGCTGTTATCTAATGATGACTGGAATGGTAAATTGGATAGAGCATTATTGCCTTTAATAGTCTTTATCAACTCTATTTGTAATTACCTTAAAGGCTTTAAATATGATGTGGTTGGTTACAGTGGGATAACCCTGATTTTTCCTGCGTTTCCTGATAACGCTGCTAACTTTACGGACGTTCCAATTCATAGGATGCGAATAAAGTGCGGAGTGAGTTCGGATTATAAAGCATTGATTTCAAGTAGAGCTTTGATTAATGTTTCCGTTTAGTCTCATTTAGTTGTTTTGCGATTGTTCCATCCATAGGTATATTTTGTTTATTTCAATTATAGGTGCTGATAGTTAAAGATGTAGTCAATGTATTCCTCATCGAAAAGTCATGGGCAACAGTGGCTCGAAATTAGTTAAGAAAATAGTATCACCATTGTCTACTTATTCAGAGCCTAAACCTGAGCTCGAAAGCTATGAAAGTGTTAAACTAGCGACTCCTTACGTTTTGTCGCGGAAAGGGTAATTGTAACGTACAGTAAATTTGGTGACATACGTGACGAATTAAGTTGTTTATGTTTTCGTGCTGGGAACGAACCCATAAATAAATTGAAACACCATCTTTATTCCTAAATGCTACTATATTTTAGGTCTATGTTCATGGACGAAGATGGAGATTTGGCTCACGAGTTTTATGTGGAAGAGCCTCCGCAGAAGAAGGGAACTAAAGCAACGATGAGGAGGGTGTACACAAATCTCACACCTCAGGTATTAAATGAAATCATCAAGGTTACCGTTCACATGCGTAAAAATACTTTGATAAAGTTCTACATTCTATTATTTGCCATACTATACTATATTTCCTTAAAATTCCTTTAATTCATGTTCTGTAACCAGATTGCTTTCCCATTTTCTTATCTCTTTGTATTTTTATTTCATCGCAGCTTTCTGCATCCGTTTTTCTGATGGGGAACCTAATCTAATTCCTTCACCCATTGTTTAGTGACTCTGAATTAGATGCCCCGTCTGTTGTGCAGCCCTTATTTTTCTTGTGTTGCGTCATGTTTTCTTCATACGTTTTCCTATTTTTTTATTCATAGTATGCCTTAATCTCGTTCAATCAATCAATTTATGAATTATTCATCGAATGGTCTGTGTGCAAATACACGCTAGTATGCATGTTGTTAAATTAGCCTTTTGACGGTAGGCCTTTTTTAAGCTCTCTTCTTGGATCTATCACACCTTCCCAACTGTTCTCATCGTAAGAACGCTTTTCTCAAAAGAACAGCACTTCTCGCTCTATGTGCTACAGACCTATGCCCATGTAAACTTTATCTTCTCTCCATTTTCTAATATTTTCTTTGTCGTAAATGCGGTCACGTGTTAATATGATCACTTTATTGAGATGACAAAAAAAGTTGGAACTTGCAGGTTGTCAGTGTGATCTCAATAAAATTGTCGGGGAAATAGCTTTATTTCGGTTCTGAAGATATTTCTCTATTTTATTCGTCATAAATATGGTAATATGTCATGGGAATTGATTTGGTGATTTTGAATATCAACACTACTATAGTTTAATAATCTTCACTGCCTTTCGTCAGAATTTATGGAATTTCGTAACCTCATTTTGCTTTGCTTGGGTTGGGTAACTCATAATTTTATTGTGGTTTTTATGCTGTATTTTTCCTCACCTTGTTTTTTACACTTCCAAATATTATGCAAGGTTTTATTGTCTTATTTTTCTCTTATAGTCTCTATCCGTACTGTCCTGTTATATTCTTCCTTTAGCATTTTGTTGTAAGTATTCTTTCCATCAATTTTTTTTTCTTTTTTGTGATAATTTCATTGAACATATTATGAATAAGATCAAAAGTAGATTGTATTGGTTGTTAACTCAATTCTTTTGATAAAGCCTTGAAAATTTCTCCAATTTTTTCATATGCTAGATAGTAAACACATTCCAATCATAAGACATTTATCATTGTACTTATTTTGTACACTATAGTAGGTTTTTTATCTTATGGAACTTTGGCATGAAAACCTCCACTGTCCAACCTGCGATTAGGTAGGGAGAAACACAGTATCTGTCTTGTTGTTCTGGCAACATTAGTTCTGGCCTGGATGTTCTTCCAGATGCATTGCGGCCACTTTGGAAAATTAGTAATATTAAAAAAGAAATACAATAAATGGTTTTAGGTGTCTTGCTGTGTCTTTATAAGAGAAGAAGCATGCCCTATTTAAATATCAAAGTATTATTTTTAAATGAAATAAATGTTGTGAATAAGTGTGTGGTTGGATTGAATATAATGCTTATGACTTGGCATGTGCATTTCAGCCAAGAAATACCAATGGCACATGGGCCAATCAACTAAACATTTTCGTTTTTAAGTAGTATGTAATTCTGTTGTTCTTTGCAGGGTGAAGTGGCTTATCAGTTCCCTAGACTTCATGTTGATTTTCCTGTCATTTTGCACCAATCTTGACCATCTTGCCTCTGTGAGGCCATATCTCAAATATTATTAATGGACCTAACTTCCCATGCTATAATAATTGAACTATATATTTATTTAGTTTATTCAAATGTTAAAAGGTTGAAGCAAACCTTTATGGCATGGAAAGAACCTAGCAAGTTGAATGCTGAAATCGGTGATATAGTTCTTGCATTAAGAATTGCATTGCATTGTGCTGTTTTCACCTTAAATCAATATTTCATTTTCTATATTGTGAAAAAGGACTTTGTTGCAGAATTCTTGAGGCTACAAGTTTCAAATCATTCTACTTCTTGTTTATATTAAAATTTGTTTGTGTCTAATGTAAATAAAGCAGGCATTTTATATGCAGACTTTTTTTTATTTATATTGATGCATTTAACTATATTAACCAGGGATGACAACATTTTCCTGGCAATAAATAAATAAGGCTGTTACATGTTGTATTGTTGCATGGTTATAATTTATAAAAAAAACTTACCTGATGCCTTAAAGGTGATATTATTGGTATATGTCCAACTATTTTGTTTTTTTTGTTTGTTTGGGGTATTGTGGGTGCTGCCTGTTATGTTGCTAATTCAGGAATGACCTATTCCTCTCTTCTATAATATTACACTTCTATTAGTATGAATTAAATGCCTGTCTTGGCACACAAATTAGCTGAGTTGTGATTAATTTTGGATTACTATTTAATTCCATGATAATTATTTTAAACTCATGGATGATGAGATATTGATAAATTGTAGATGATGAGAGTGTGAATGAGACGTTTGATGAAATATATATTTTGTTAAGTTTTGGTTGTTGTCAAATATGAGTTCAATAATTAAGAATTACTTGACACTTTGTTGAAATACCATTTATTGTTAAAACTTTCACCAAGGTTTATAGTAATAAAAACAACTTGTGTATGCAGATATATGTTGGTTATATTTGACTGACTTTTGTGAATTATGTAATGCTCATTACTGTCTGGACATTTTGCCATGTGCTGCTTCATACATTGGGATCTGACAATCATATAGACTCATCATTCCTTTGAGTTATAGTCCAGTCGCATTGAAAAGAATGGTGGGTAGAGCTAGGAACACATACATTCCTCCTGTCCTTTCCCCTCACTTTCCAGCAAGCAAGGATCAGATGTTGCCAGTTTTCCTGTCCTGAAAGAATTGGAATCAAAGTCAAATAGTGCAAGCTGGCCACTGCGAGTGACTAATGCTCCTTCATGGGATAACGCCTGCAAAATTTGGGTGTATTCCCTTTCAAAAAGTGATTTTGTGCATTTTCTTTTCAACGTGGCTAGGCTACAATAACTGCATGGTACCTATCTTTTTTTGTGCACAACAAAGTTTTTTTGTGATATGCTTGGAGTCATTAAGAGCAATGATTGCATTTAGCCTTCAATTCACACAGTTTCTGTGTTAGAATTTTCAGCATAAAATTTGAAAAAGATGCAAAAACAACAGCATTTGAAATGTGTTTAGTTTTGATTGTTTTATATTGTTAACTAAGTTAAATACCATCTTTAGAAACATTCATAATGCAAATGTAAGTGACAAAGTAAGTCTAATGTACATTGTACCATTTTATTTTTCGTCCACAATAAGTATGAAGCCTTGTTTTTCTTACTAAAATGAAGGATTGGTGAAGTTGAGGAAGCCATTGCAAGTTGTCTTTGACATTAGCAGAGTGGTGATAAATGCATTGAGATCATAACTTTGTTTTTAAAATACTCTGAACATTTTTGTCACAACAATAAGTCACATAAACTTTCTCAAGATGTAAATATGTCTACTCTGGTAGTAGTGGCATTTCACATCATTGAAGTGAATCGCCCTAAACATAACTGTGTAAATTGAGGGCTAACAGTATATGAGGAAGGTATACTACAGTTTTTCCTATTGCTGTCATTTGTGAATAATTGTGTGCATAACAATGAATACTATGTGCTGCACTTGCTTGTGAGAAAATGAATTTTTCTTAAAATTTCATTGACTTAGTCTTGGGTGTGTTTTATTTAAAACCTCACTGTGGTTTGGGAAAAGTGGAAGACATGCCGAAGGCAAAAATTCCTGTTACCATATCAGATTTGAAGTTTTATTTATTACTCTTGTGCCATTAAATATGTATATGCTATTCTAGTCATTCACATGGTTTCTGAAACTGATCCTCTTTCAAAGACGAGACAGTTTCCTGGGACATGTCTTCAAAAATGAGTGTCCGTAAAATTCTGTTTCATGATATTACTGGTGTTGCTGTAAGGAATAATTTTTGTCTGTTTTTCTGTGAGAGATTTATAACCTGGGATATTTATAATCTTTTCAAATCGTTGATATAGTATTATAACAAGTATGTTGGTATTTTTGACCATATACTACAAAATTGAATGTGTTGTTCTTTTATTTTTATTATGGAATACTTCTAAATATCCTCATCTACGCTATTAAAATGAAAGTGTCAACTCCTTTAGATATGGCTTCAAATAAAGAACAAATTATTTTGCATAGTTTTTGTATTTTATTTAAATATATGAGTAAGCATACAAATTAAATTATTTTTTTATGCATAAAACCTGTGGAACTAGGAAATGTTTATGAGTCTGAGTAAGAAGTAATCATTTTTTTACCAAAGGAAAAATTATCAGTTTATAGCTTTTTTCAATGGTGTTATCAAGTGATTAACTGCTTCCAAAACTATGAAGTGAATGAATTTGAGATAGATACGGAAAATTAGAGGTAAGATATGGAAAGGTGAAGTGGGGTCATTAATTTAAAAAAAAATGGGAGTAGAGTGGTAGGAATATCAAGGATCTAAAATATAAGCTGATGGAGAGCAATCAATGAGAGGGGAATTCAACAATTTACCATTACAATGAGCGAACAGCAATGATTGTTTCAGTTTTCATAAAGTTAAATTTGTCTAATTAGAAATCGTATAATATTTATATGAACATTAAAACTACACTTGCAGAGTTTTTTAGTAGTTTATTTGACCAAATAAAGAATTTGTAAAGTCAACATACTATAAAATATAACTAAAGGAAAATTTGAAAATCCTTACTTCTCTGCAATATCATAAACCTTTTTATTCTCACTTGTGTCAAAAAAAAGAATGTGCCAAAAATTTGACTTTATTTCAAATTTACAGTAGTCAAGGTAATCATAAGAGTTCCAAATTCTCCATCAACTCCAGTGTTTCACTTAGTTCTAGTTTTGCTTTCAACATATATTTCACATTCAGCTTTCTAGTCGTATTTTTGTAGAGGTACACATTATAACACAGAATACTGCAAGGATATTCAGACAAGAAAATGGGATCCATCAGATGATACAGTTTGTTTCTGTTAGTAATGCATATAGCCCACTTACTATCTCACTTCTGAGAGTTTGGACAGTGCACATCCAGCACCACCCCAAAGCCTCTTAATTAAACCACCTAAATTGTTGAAATATCTCTTAAATATTTTGTCTAGGAAAAGAGCAACAGGTGTCATAAATATACTCATAGCTTTAGTGTCAGTTTCATAAAAAGATTACACTCTAGGTTTCCATTAAAAATGTAAGGTGGTGATGAATGTATTACTTCCATATAAATGGCATTTCAGAGAAGAGGCATATATGTATTTTTCAGGCATGGTATGGAATCAAATAATCCAAACTACATTAATTTATGCAAAATTGGGTTTGGTGGATGATGGTAGAGCTCACCTAAAACCAAACAGTATGTGAAATTTAAAAGGGTAGTGGGCTCATTTCCTTCTCTGTGCTACTGGATTACCATGAGGATCTGGTATCTGAAAACACACAGCTTGACTGAAGTTGAGGAAGTGCATAGGAATCAGAAGTAGTCGGCCCCAAACACTCCAGTAGTAGCCCTGCAACCTACTAATAACCCACTATGTCCCCTAATTTTCATGGTATGGGATATTATGTAAAAATAATAAGAGGTGTGTACTCATCAAATATACAAGCATTTATTATCACTAATCAACTATGATAATGCATAACTTCTCCATGTAGCAAATGGAGAGAACCCAAAGTGGCATGACTAGGGGGCATCCACCCTGGGAAGCATTTTTAGTGGGCTTCCTCATTCCCAGGAGACACTATGTCTTTCATTTCTGCTCCCTTTCCATTCTTACCAAGTGGGTAGAGTTAACTGATGAAAATCTGTGGGTGGGGTATTATAATATCAGTGACTAATCCGGGTGGCACTAACTATATCAGTACCAATGGTACATCACCCCCTTTATTGATTTAATTTATGTAGAAATGTGCACCCTCAGCTTCACCCAAGCTGTCTACCATTTTCCGGGTACCTGGCCATCCTGGGAAATCACAGGCAGTACAGGAAAAGGAACTAGCCACCTACTCTTATGTGTGAATTTCACATGCTGTTGGGCTTAGGAGTGAACTTTACCCTCATGTACCAAACCAATCTTCGGGTTGATTACTGTGATTTAAAAAACTGAATATAGACCACCAGCTTGTCAATTATATTTATAATTGCATAAAATATGTAATTTATGACTATACAAAAATTAAATGTTACTTAGAGGGAGCATTACTTGAATGAATAGTGTTAATTACATGGAATGATTTATTAGCAAACAACTAGTGCAGACTTGTTTATTGATGGTATGTGAAGACTGAGGGGTTTAGAGGGTGGCATATTTTTGACAAACGATATTTACCACTTGTAAATTTTAACTACTAAAATGAGGGTTTATTAATTGTCATAACATAAGCTACCCGTTGTCACACCTTTTGGCTTTGGGGAAATACCAAATAAACTTAAAATTAATAACCTGTATAAACCTGAATATTTGCATACACAATGAATTTAACGTTTACCTCTAGTTCAGACATTTTAAGCAGCCCAATCCCAGCATTTATTATGCCATCATGAATATTTTAAAACGTTCACTTTCCATAGCAACTATTTGAATTGCGACATTATTAACCAGATAGTTTTCCGTTTTTTAAGTAATAGTTAAAATATATATATATTCATGATAAAAGTTTTGAACGATAACTTTAACTTAAACCATGATTCAATTTAAAAAAATCTTTTCACCGCCTCAATAAACTGATTTACCGCCGAAAATATTTTCGTAATGCAGATTAAATGAAAGTAATACCTTAGCAATATAATATTGTTTTGAAGATACTATTTCACCCAGTATATAACTAAGAACATTACAAGATATCATCTAACGATTGCGCCTCACCAGGAAGATAAAAAATTAACTTTTATTATTTCTTCTAGCGCCTGGCTACACCGCAAATGCCGACAAATAAGCGGTAAGGAGATGAGAGAAAAGGGATTGGAGGGGGTGGGGGTAAGGGTGTATTACAGAGCCACCTAGCTGTATATCTATGGAAGTCTTTTTCGTCTGTATCCTCAGTATCGTCTGTATCCTCAGGCATTTATCTCTATCGTCTGTATTATAAATTGGAAGAATTAAAACATGGATTAATAGGGAGATAGGGATCTGGCGCTGATGGATGTAGTACGGTTTTGTTTTGGAAGTTTGGTCATATTAAAAACAAGATCGTAAGGACTTTGATTGACGATTAATGATAACCCTTCCCCAGTATCCCTGGAAAAAGAGGGAAATATTCGTTTTTGTCAGATTCACACTAGAATGTAATCGTATCTCCACCTAGAACTAAAATTCATTAAATCAAGTTTTAAACTTATTGTACGCCGTGGCAAGCCTGAACAATGAATTACCTTGCGTAGTAACCGTAGTAACGCTTGTCATTTTTAAATAAATGACGTACATAACAAGGTTCAAACAATGTTGGATGGTAATATCTGTTTGTAATCATTGAGATGTTGCACCAACGGAATAAGTTGATAATTATTGCATAAGTCTTCGTTACCAAAGAGCTTCCCTGTTTTCGCTGATACATGTCAGGTTTGTGTTTTATGCTCAACTAACAGGCTTGTTTGGAAACAACGTATTTCTATGTAACTCGCTCACTAACTTAAGATGCTAAAAATATTTTCTAGTATTTAGGCTGAATTGATAATAAAGATTGTTTTTTGCTCTGTTACACTGAAAAGAAATCATTTTTGTGATGTCATTTATTTTGCAGTTTTTCTGCCACGATGGAATGGCAGATAATCTTCGGAGAAAAGAGTGATTTAGCAGTTTACGACAATTCAGTAAGTACCGATATTTGGGAAATGGATTAGTGGCTACTTGTCGAGTCTCAGACTATGAAAAATATGCTACATTTGATTGCGAAAAATGTCTCACCGTTTCTCTTTTTTCAGAGCTAGTTATCTACCAGTGATAATGGGTACCAGAGCAGCAGCCTGTGAGTTTTTATCATACTATTCTTTCAGACTTAGTATTTGGTATTTGCATGCCGCGATTATATTATTAAGGGATTTGTGTTATTTACTGTTATCCTCTTTAACTTTTTGAACTTAGGGATAATGCGTAGTTTTATTGCAATTTAGTAACTTGATCCTTCAATTTTTACTTCATAAATAAATTTGATATCAGTAGTCTTTGAATTAATTCATTTAAAATTAGTATTTAATACATTTTTTGTAGCAAGAAAATTTGTGCTATTTCATGAACTCATGCAGGGATAGTCAAGGTATTGATGGGAGTATGGCATGGTTGAGGATGACATGGGAATAGGACAGCTAGATTAGTGGGAGAGTACCATGGTCAGTGAAGGCAGTAGGATTAGATAATATCCCTGTGGCATCACTACAGAGTATTGGTAAAAAAAAGTATGAAGATTTTTTTATACTTGTTGGAAGGAGTTTAGTCCACATTCTTCATTTGCTCAATTTTAATTCCTATCCTGAAAAAGGGTTGAGCAGCAGTTTGTTAACCCTGTACCCTAGTAGCCGAGAACGTTGTAACAACGTTCATGCAGGAGCACGATGTTACTTTATAACGTGCACATTGTAACAACGTTGCATCAACCTCCAAGTTCAACGTGACAGTGTAATACTTCTACAATGTGCATGCAATGTTGTCACCACAATCAAGGCACTCTCAAGAATGAGAGTTATTCCATTCTTCACCAGGTGACAGTGCAATTGTGGAACCTCGTCAACCTTTCTTCATTAATTTGATGTCACTTTGTTGTTCCACCACCTTGTGCCTCGACTGCATAGTTATTTAGAGAGAATATTGAAAATTAAATATGGTATCTCATTGTTGTGAATAATTCATAGCATGGACAACTGTGAAAGACTTGTTTCTTGTCAAATATTTTCATGGTGTTTAGGTTAGTAGGGTTAGATGATCAGATTTCTTCACATTGGAATCACTTGATGCTGATGTTTCACCTGGAATGTATCGCACTTTGAGGTTCCCGTGCATCACATTGCTGCTCCTTTTCAGCATTCTTGCTTTGAAGTGTTTGGTGCATGCACCAACCAATTCTGGCTGCAGCTCTAGGTGCAAGAATGTATTCTCTCTTCAAGGGCATGAGTTGAAGTTACTTCCAATGGCAGCAAAGTGCTTTGACATTCAGAAATTGATAACCAGAATGCAGCCTTACTATACTGCAGGCATCTCTAGGCCAGACTAAGTTAACTCATCATAACAGTCATTTTCAACCTGCCCTGAAGGTAACTACATAGTAGTAGGTGAAACATCACGTCAGGAGATTCCAACATGGAGAAATCCTGTAATCAACTCTCCAAGTATAGCAATTAGTTTTTAAAGAGCTCTCATTTCAATTCGTGGATACCAATATCCTGCAAGAGCAAACAAATTTCAGCTGTAACAATTTAACATTTTGACAGTGTTGTGTGGTGGCAACTTTGTGTATCATTTGTTCATGGATGCATTTTGTTCAAATTTATGGTCACCTACAACAACATTGCATCACATCCCATTGTGATGTGTATGTAATGTTGTGACAACATTCTCTGATACTAGGTTAGGATCTCTTGTTTAATTTAACTTATGACCAAGGCAGTGCTGAGAATTAACAACAGAATATTGCATGATGGGAGAGGAGTCGAGACACCCAAGTGAAGAACATTTGGGTTTCTTAAGCAAGAGGGGAATACGTTATGCCATTGCAGAAGTAATAATATTGGTAAAAGGGATTGTTGAATATAACAAGTGTCCATGTGTGCTTCATGGATTTTGTGACGCTGAAGAATAAGGTACTTTTAGCACACTTTTAAATGCTTAGCAATAAATAGGAATGGGCTGGAAGGATAGGCGACTTATTGAAACCTATGCATGACTCAGCATGGGTAGGGGTATCAAATGGATATTCAGGATGGGCAAGTAAGAGGCAGTGTAAGACAGGATTGTTCATTATAATCTTATGCAGTCTTTTAACCTAAATGCCTAGATGTCAGGAGTGTCATGGGAAGTACTTGATTTGAGAATGAAGGTGAGTGGGGTTGATTAAGCCAGTTATATTAAAAGATCATCAATTATTAGTTCGCCAGGCACCCAGGTGGTTGCAGTTATCAAGTAGGTACTTATGAGATTAAGATTACCCACAAGAATATAAAAGTTATGAAATAAAATAGAGCAGGTGGAACAGCTTACATATTTGAGCAGTATGTTGGAAGAAAATGGCCTTAGTAGTTTAGGCATGCATAGGAAGAATTGTATTGGTGAAAGATATGCATATAAGGTAATTGATTTTAGATGTGATATGTGAAGAAGTAAAGAAAAGATTAATAAAGACTTTAATATGGAGCATAATGTTGCATGATTTGTGAAACCTGATCTTAATAGGAGAGGAGGTGTGAGGATGAGAGTAGATTCAAGAATTTTCAGAGTTGGTTATGGAGGAAAAAGGAGAAAATATTTTGCATGGAAAAACTATCACTGGGGTGTTTTATACATGGTGGGGCAGGAGAGGAAGATGTTTAGTGCAATTTTTTAAGGTAATTTAGGCGGTTGGAAGATATATTGAGAGGTAGTGGAATGCTGAAGGGAATGATAGAAAGGAGGATGTTGGCCAAGGAAGAAAGAGAATAAAATTTTTGGGTTATATGAAGACAAAGAGAGTTTTAAGACATGAAGAAGACAATAACTTAGGAAAAACAAGGTAGTTTCTAGAGCCAATTGAATATAAATGATACTAATATTTTCAACTGAAATTTTAATTATCATATGCTTTGTATTTTAGTAGCAGTAATACACAATTGGTTGAAATTTTAATTCAATATTTTTTGCAGTTACGGCTAAAATCCAAAGCCTTCATGATTATCAACTCCGCCTTCTTCACGGAATAATGCCTTTTCCATCTGGCATTGATATTGCTAATACTCTTAAGCATTTCTCTCAAACCCTTTTGAGTAAGTAGAATTTCACTCATCTTTTTGGCAATTTTTCTGTATATTTTAGGCATTAATGCTCTCTTAATATTTTCCTTTTAATTTGGAAGTACTGCCTTACTTTAACATCTTTAATGCTGCATATGGCCTACCACTTTGAGTACTGACATAATGATTTGCACTCCTTAATTTTTTGTTCTCTCATATCTTTATTATTTTTTAATTCATTGTAGCATGCAACTTTACATTAAATATTTATAGGGTTGAGAATTATTTAAAAAGTATTTCCTATATAATCCTGATGCCACTTTATTTCAAACTGTATCCTTGCATGTATGCAACCATGACATCATATGTATGTGTGCGGATTGCGTGCATTCAGGAAACATTGTAATCTGAATCGAAAGTCTATTGTCAGGGTTAAATTAGATGCTATGCATGTATACATGAATATTAAGTACAGGTATCTCTGGTCTACCCCGGGGTTATGTTCTTACCCCGTGGTTGGTGAACTGGGGTTGGAATACCAATAAGCAAATGGAAAATCGGAGGTTAAGTTTCATGTTCCACAAAACTATGTTACAAATATGTGCAACTTTATTTAAACTTGAATAACCTACATATATACATATATATATAGGCAGAAATATTCCCTCGCACTATTTGATAGTGATCTCATGTATGATAGCGATATCTGCACTGAAAATGATTAACTTAGTGTCATTTCCATTTGTGTTGAAATTTTAGAACTAGATCACTAACTTTTACTCTATCTCATTCAAAAAATTAATTTTAAAATTACTGGCCGAAGGATCACGGCTAATTCCCAACATAAACATTTTGTGTATCACAGTACATATATTAACTATGAACATGGCTAATATTGAATGAAGGAAGAAAAATATTGACTGACTTGACACTCTCTTAGCTTAGGAAGGGTTAGTTGAAGATGAAGGCCTTTCTGCACTTTACATTGAATCACTATTTTTCTAAATATATTTTAGTGATAAAATGCCGTCTTGTGAATTAACAAGCTTGGTTTCTCCATTCCAAAACCCCATGGCACTCAGGGTCAGGAGGGGTATTATGAGGGTCGTCTACATGCCTGTCTTTTTGTTTTCATACCTACATATGGAGACCTCCACAAGAGCCATTAGCTCCTCTCTGTAAGAATATCCCCTTCGTTTCTTATAACCCATAGCATTATGTATTTGGTTTTCTTTCGAGTCCTCAGAACTGCTTAATTGCACTTGTTATTACTGTTACCCATTTCCCTCGATATATTTCATGATATTTAAAAACAAGGTCATGCCTGTTAGAAAGTTATAATGTAGCTGTCGCAAATTGGTGAACATGGAATTCTGTTTTGCTTCTATTAATTTTTTGGTTTTTAATTATATTCATTTAAGTTAAGAGTAGTATTCATAGTTCCCAATTGTCAAAATTTCACTGATACTTACCTTCCTCATGGACAATTCTATTTTATTCTGAACTTGAGGTCAAATATTTATCATTAATGACTAGAGAGAGACCTTTTGAGATGATTTCAAAATACCATAGCACTTGCAACCTTGAGGGCCTCATTTCCTCACTCCATCCTCCCTCCAAGGACTGCTACCAATTGTCCCAGTGCCTGCCTTGAAGTTGTTTTCCCTCCTCCAGTATTCTCTTGGCCTCTGATATTCCCTCATCCCCCAGTAAAACCTTGTCCTGCAAACACCTTTCCTCTCCAAAACAGTGGCCTCACCCTTTGAAACACTCTCGTCCTCTCCACACCAAAACACAGACCTTAGAAGCCAGCATTGCAAAATTGCAACTGGCTAGTGTGCTTTAGAAAGTAGCACCACCAGTCTGAGTGAGATTGGTAACATTTTTTTTGTCCTGGACTATACAGTTGGCAACAAGGAGTCAGAATTAGTGTCCCCTTCCAAAGTAATTTTCTGGTTACACTACTGTTTATAATCACATGGGTCAACAGTGGTTTCAGCAAACAAAAATTACTTTTACATTACAAAATTGTTTATGCATATTTGATGATTAATGTGTTCCTAGTAAAACTCTTAATGTCATTGACCAATACATGTATGTTTACAAAATACACTTAGTAAATTTCCACGTATAATATTTATTCACGACCTAGGTTTCAACGTGTT
>LYUA01000584.1:707173-717330 GCA_002093875.1 Calopteryx splendens | reverse complement strand
GTTCGAGACGTATATGAGATATCTCAGAGATATTCTCTGCTATGTGGGTAGCTACCCTCTATGCATTTTTTTTGTAATAAGTAGTGCAGTAAATAATTTATTTTGTGGGAATGCCTGTTTGTTCACAAATAATCATGCAAAATAAAATCACACACATCATGTATCAAACAAGTCTGTAGGAAGAGATAATATCCCCACTAAATTACGAAAGAGTTAAGGAAATATAGAAGGAAGAGTTCATTCAAGTTCATTTCATTTTAAATTAAAAGATACATATTGTAATTATAATGAAATAAAATACAAATTGCTATTCTTATAACACATCCCATGACCATCAAAATAGAAGATTTTTTATGAAGCTCAAATTGAAGCCAATGGGTGATTTTTAAAATTGCAAATAATGACAAAAAATGTCAGCTTAATTTCAGTCGAATGTGGTAGTTCTGAGTCTCGCCAAAAGAAGGTTAAATAATAGCATGAAATACCATGTAGGCTAAGATCAGTTTGGCTTTAGAGAGAGAAGGGAACATGTAACAGCATTTGCAGCAAAGAGAACATTAAATACTTGACTGAGTAGGTCAATTGACAAGAAGTGTATTCTATTTGGGGGTAGTCAAGTAATCACTCTTTTCCTACATTTATTCATTAAAGTGATGGCTTTTGCATATTTCAAATAAAATATTCAAGGAAACTCCAAATGCTTACTGTACTCTAATTAATATTATGAATATTATTTAGAATGCATTAATTGTTAATAACAATTTATTTGTTGTAAACAATCCATTGCACTTTAATTATACTATAGTCAATTATTTTACAAAAACATTTTGGGAAAATAGTAATATTGAATAAAAATGCATTATTGTCATATATTGCTATAAAAATTTACAAATGAAAAAGTAAATGTATGCTCACTAGACACATTTACATCTTTATAACATAGTCATATATAATTAATAAATTGCAATGCGTTCACTTTAAGGAAAACTTTAAGTAGTCAGAAATGATACATGATATTTCAATTTTTTCTGTCATTATAATATTATTAATGGTCAAGGTAGTCCAGAGCATAGAATTCTAGGTTTCTAACAGGAAGGCCTAGGTTCAATTTTGGGTGATGCCTCAGGACACCCTCAGCTTCACCAAAGCTGTGTAATTTTTTGGGTATGTCTGTCTGGGAAACTGCAGGTGGTACAGGGAAAGGAACTGGCCTACCTGCCCTGATGTGGGAATTTCACATGCAGTTGGACTTATTATTGGGTGAGCTCCACCCTCACATATTAAACCAACCTTCAGGTTAATTATTGTGTTTTTTTCATAAAAACAAAATTTTTAAATACTCTGTAGTCAAATTCACCGTTATTGCTTAAAGCTATTGCTTATGAATGTGATCTTCTCTTAAATTGAGTATTTCCACCATGCCTTTCCCCTCTAAGGCATTGGTAGTAGGCAGATGAATACTTCACCGTGTGGTGCATATCTTTTTTTATAAGCAATTAAAACAAATTTTATAGAAGCACCAAAAAACCTAATGCTTGAATTTTACAGATATATTGTTTTATGCCCTTTCCCTCTTACCCATATAATAATGGTAGCTTATTTACATATTTAATGGTAAGAGGTGCTGTTTCCCAGAAAACATGCTTTCATTCTTCTGACGTTTTCAGTTTCTCAACATTGTTTTGTGTCTTCTATGTGTCATCTATGGGTGTTCTTAGCATTTTAAATGAAAGGCTCAACTGTTCTTATTTTGAATGAACTGGTTTAAATAAGTTTCAATGTATTAATAAAGTGTATGCTCAATTTCAAAATTATGATATTTTCTCAGAAGCTTACAGGTTTTCAATGCATATTTTATTTTTATTAACCAATTTTCAGATTAATTATATTTTATTCAATGTAACAGAATAAATGCAAGGATTTTTTTCCTCTCTTTATTGCTAGGAGTGAAGTTCCCTGGCAAGAAAGCTGTTCCAAGCAGCTTTCATATCCAGTTGTAGAGAGACTTCTTCCCATTGGAACACCAAGATTAAGTATGAAGTTAAGATTTCTTGTATTTAAAAAAATAATAGATTTTCTTATGATTAGGTTTCTCACTATTAATATCTGCATATTTGTTCTATTGAACCAAGGATAAACTGACAATTGATAGACACTGTGCCTTGAAGCCCTTCTTCAGCCTTTTGAAGCCTTGAAGCCATCAAGCTGCTTGCAACATAACTATGTTTAAGTGCTAGGTAGCTGGAATATAAGTTTAAATGTAATTTTAAATGGAAATATAAATTAATCAGTTGTCAGATGAAAATAAATATTTTTAGAAAACTATAAAATTAATTACCGTGGTTTATGAAAAATTAGTTAACTGCTCAAAGAAGTAATTTATATTGGCCTCAGAGATTCTGTGCACTGAAGACTTGCTCCTTGATGAACTGCCTTTGGAACATGGATAATGATTGGTCGGTGACTACCAATCACATACCTACCTGGTTTTTAGGGGAATATGCATCTTATAAACAGTTAAATTACTTGTCACCAGGCAACGCAAATTGTGGATGACTGTTGATGAAGAAATTCTGTAGAAAAAAGCTACTGCAGGTATTGAGTTGAATCTGTCAGTGATTGTACAAACCAATGGTATGAGATTACCATTTAATGCTCATCAATGTCCTTGGTATAACAAAAATACAAATGGAATTTCCTAAAAGATTGAACACATTCACGATATAAATAATTTCACTTTTTTATTTTAATACAGTTTTTGAAATCTCCATGGTGAAAATTTAAAATGCTGATTTACCATAATCTATTCATGGAACTACACCAAAGATCTTATGTATACTTATCAAGTTTTTATTTTGTCTTTGATATTTAAAAAAAATAACATTACTCAATAATTATATGGACTTTTTTATTATCCAAGAAATAGGTCTAGTTCAAATAAAGTTTTACTTTGTTACCTCTTAAAATCTGTCATTTAGGTTACCCATCACAGTTGTCTCTGATTTCTGCTGTTCTCGCCACATGGCATTCTGCTCATTTTGATGGGTAGCAGGTGATCTTGCTGTTTATATCGCGTACATATTGCACTGAGCCCTGGTTCACATGACTAACTGACACTGGCATTGTCAACCTTGGTCATTCATTCCCCTACATTTTGTGTTTAACACAACCATGATTTCTATTTAGTATCTCCTTAAATTTCATTGCAATATTTTGCCAAGAACTTTTTAAATAAAATAATGGAAAATTAAAGTTTACGTCAAGGCAAAATATAATCATAATGCATTAGATCTTTTATGTACCTAAGTTTGAAATACATGATGAAATAAGAATTTGGAATATTTTTTCATGTAGTGCTGTGACATTGGAAAATGGCTGCGAAAAGAAAATGCATGGTCCTATTGATAAAAGAGAAATGGAATGTGTAGACAAAGGTAAAGCAGCATAAACAACAAAGAATTGGGGATCATTTTATAAAGAGTTCATTACGTCCATAAAAAAAATGAAACTCCTTGTGTTCACTCATTATTATGACAGCATTACTGGTGTAATGAAAACAAAGTCAATGAAAAAATCATCCTTGGAAAATCTTGGTGGTTTAAAAATCGATATGGAATCCATGAAGTGCCAGTTGTGAGAGGACAACTAAGTGCCGATACAGATTCAGCTGATAGGTTTCATGATGAATTTCAAGAGTTAATAGAAGATAAAATCTGGTTTCAGAGTAAAACTTTAATATTGATGAAACCAGCTGTTTTGGAAGTGCCTGCCAAAACTTTCACTTATTGGAGAAAATTAAAAATTAGCTCCTATGCACAAGACTTTGAAAGAGTGACGGTTCTATGCTATGGTAATGCATCAGGGAATAAAAGAAATAATCTTTTAATGATAAGAAGGGCACAAAAACCCACGCTCATTCAAAGAATCAGAAACAAATATAGAGATAGTTGTAAAATTTTTGCCTAGTTATTATTGATTTTTTTCAAGGCATGTAAACTTTTGTTATTTTTCTCCGATTGTGACTTTCATTACATCCCTGCTAGCTGATCCAATGTCTCACCCCAGGCTTCCTGCCATCCATCAGGGCTTGGGTACATTTCAGTGCGGCCGGGACAGCCCTACTAGATACTTTTCCGTCATAAAATGCTATTGCAATGAGAATCTATTCAATGGCAGTTGGTGATATTTTCTTAGGTAGTTTATTTATTTTTGTGGCACACCACATGGAAGGGAACGCAGAAAGAGTCTAATTAGCAGATTATCCATGTTTTCTTATTATCTGTGCATCCTTCAAGTCATTAACACTGATAATCGGGAGTTTACTATAGCTTAAGTTGTACAGCAATGCGCTTTCACTCAGGCTGTTAAAACTTTTTTTTTGTTGAGTGTGCCCTACTGAAATAGGGATGCATCTTATATACCTGAGTGTCTTATGTGCCATCAAATATGGCTATTACCCAATTAATTCCTAATCCTGCAAGACAAAAGAGAGTTTTATATGTTGTCTTATGTAATGAATTCCAGAAGTATTTTCTCCAAACCAAGGACTCCTATATGGATGGCCTTAGCTGGTAATCTTGTAATTTTAGTTTGTACAATCACTCAAAGTTTTAACTGTATATCTGTTTTAGTTTGTTTTCCACAGAATGTCTTCATCAACAGCCATCCTCATGGCGTTTCTTACTGTTTTGCTTCACCCAGTGACATGGCATCTGTTTATATGACACACATATTACTTTAACAACTAAATGATTGGCTGCTACTGGCCATTCACTGTCTTTGTGCCACAGGCAACTAGGTGAGGAGAAAGCCTCTAGAGCACAGAAAACCTGAGGCACTCTTGAGCTCGTAATAACCAATGTTTATTTAACTTACTTCAACAAATGTTCTGTGTTAATGCAAATGGTAGAGGCAAAGAAGGTATGGAAAGGTTATAATAATTGTAGTGGCATAAGTCCGGAATTAATTGCCACTTTTCATTGAATTTTGTATATTGCCTAAGGAACATTAGCAGCATAATGGTATGTATATTCAGGGTGTATTGATCATTGAGAGGAGCTAAGGTAACCAACCCACCCCATCACCTTTGCTCCCTCCATTCACCTGTGGAGAGCAACCACAGTGATGCCACTTTCCATAACTTTTTCTATTTAATTGTGGGTACTCATTTAATTAAAAAGCATTGTTACATATTAAATCAAAAACCAACAGTCAGTAATTTCAAGTAACTGATAGGCTATGTTGGTGCATTAGAGAATGTGCTGTGGCAGTAATTGAACTCTCCTTTAAATATTCATTGGTTAGAAGTTTTCCCTCAAGAGAATCACTTTTTCAGTTCATTTTTGGGCAATCCTAATGAAAAAAAATGAGGTTTTAATGTAGAATCATATAGTAAGGCAACATTGTGTAAAGAGTAATATAGACTATCACTCTTTACACAATGGAGTGTAGAAGTTGTTTATTTAAGATTATGCCTGGGGAAAAAATTTATAGCTTTCCTCTTATTGTGAGTACCACTGCGGTGGGAGGCAGTAGGAAAATAAACAATAAATCAGCATTTATCCTTAAAAAGTCTCAGAGATAAATTATAGTTCATCCAAGTTGATTCCCTCAATCCAAATTGAGGGAATCACTAAAAGCCATACAAGGATTTTAAAATGCTGATGCAGAGAACTTATAGGAAATGATTAGCTGAGGTTACAGTGAGCCAGTCAGCACATGATTGATAGAGACATTACCTGCACTACAATCAGTCAAGGTCAAGAGTAAAAGGATGGGAGTAGTGGGATGAGTTGGGGTGGAATCAAAGATGAGGAGAACAGCGGAGGCATGAGTCACAGTCAGGCACTCAACTATGAGGATAGTAAGATAGAAATAGAAAGCCTTAACTGGTCCATAAAGCAATCAAAGATAATGGAAAATGTACAAAAAACCTAATAAACTCTTTATTTACATTATTTATAGGAATTATGTAAAAAAGTGGAAATATGGATTGCCTGTGTTTTCTGAATACATCATTAGTCCAGGTAGATGGGAATTAACTGGATCAGTTTATTTCCACTCACACTGAAGTGGCATATCATTTCTTACCTAAGAGGTATCATTTAAAAATATATTCATGAGCATACAAACCTCATGCATTAGATATATATAACTTTTATAAGTTGCTGCATTTAGTGTATTATGAGGATTCCAGATTCTCATTCATGATATTTTATCCTATTATTCCTTTGATTGTTGTTTTGTCAGTTAGTATCACATTCCAAAAAGAATTCTTACCAATTAACCAATGTCTTAATGCTAATAAAAATGAATCTTTAGTCTGAGCCAATAACCCTTGTTTCTATTTCCTTTTCTAAATATGCATGAGGAAAGCAATCCTCATCTGAAGATATTTGATGGCAGCATGACCGTGTCGGTGGCTATCCCCTTGAATGCATCAAAATAATTCAGTAACTGGTCTCTTGTCTTATTCTCTCCCATTCTTCCATGAGCAACTCCTTGTTCATTGTAGTGAGGAAGAGTATGAATAATTACCCAATTAAATAATGTTAAATATGGCATGTGATTGCATCCTGATCATCATGTGCTTACCTACTCCTTTGAAATTAGATTAAAAAATCGCTTTAAAAGGTTTCTGTTAGGTTGCATTACCGAGACACTATTGACAGGGCATCATTGTTTGAAATGTTCCTTTTCATCTTTTGAAGGGCCAGAGCAGAACTATTATCTTTTACAAGCTCATTCCTTGACCCACAAGACTTTGTATCCAGGGTGTCTCAGAGCTTCTAAGTACTTTGTACAATATGAGGTCTTAAAACTACTGGCCTTGTTTAGTTTAAGTTAGTTAAGTTTAGTAAGGTGGTAGAGAAAATGTGTCCTATATCCTTTGGGATAAAGTAGAAGCTGAGGATGTTTATCTGTCAGAACTTTAACTATTTGTCATTTGAGACAAGACTGGGAAAGTCTGGTATATGATTCTGTAAATCTTATCATGGTAATTAGAAAAAAATGATAATTGTGAGGAGAAAAAAATAAAATTTTTCTGATATAATATTTCATAGTCTGGGTACTGTAGAAAAAAATACTTTTGACCATTAGAATTAATGCTAAAATTCATGACAGCTTATGAAATTGTGACCATTGTCATCCATTATGTCTTGAATTGGGGACAGTTTTAAAACAAAATCAGTGAAAATGACCTCTGGAGTGCTTCCACCATTTGAGGGAAAAAAATGTATTTGAAATTAATGCCCATTCACCTATTCAGGTTTAAATCATGAATGCAAAATGTAAGGATTCAACTAGTTAAGGATATAAAATTTGGTGCAACTTTAGTAGTAGGTATGAATGCAGCATAATATCACATCAAAATCTGAATTTGGGATATTTTAAGAAGGTAGGAGTGGAGTGGAAATAAGCTGCCATTAAGAATGCTTAGTCCTTGTCCATGATAAATCAGCACATTCAACTAAAGGAACTAGACCAAAGATGATGAAATATTAAGAATAAAATGACAATAAACATGGCAGTGTGAATCTTGGAGATCAAAATGTTCATCTCTGAGGCTTGAGAGAAAAAAGGTGATAAGGCTCTAGGTCAATACTACTCCTCAAATTCCCTTTCTTCTTACCACTTACAGGTTTTTTTTTCATTTTCACCCTATCATCAGATGTCAAAATACATTCTAAGGGTAATGGTGACTACCTACATATCTACTAAATTAATATAAATATTAAAATAATTCTCATTTTTCCAAAGTTTATGGCCAAAAACATGTACATGCACACTTTATGAATGGGTAGCTAATATTAATATACTGACCCCATGCTTATTCTTGTAGTTTCCATACATTATGAGTTGATTATTTGGAAATAGCATCAAATATACTAAAAATGGGGTGAATTTGAAACTTTCTAGTAAATTTATGCAGTAGGTGCATGGCAGGTTTCCCCTGTATTAGCACTTAGCAGTAACATTTTCACGATGGAAGATTTTTTTTGCATCCATTTGCCTTGGTGCATGCAGATAAAACATTTAGTCTTTCCCAATAAAAGAGTTTTGAAATAATTTCTTAGAATTAAGTAGGTGTTACAATATTTTTTATGTCTACAGTTGAACCTTGAAGCTTGTTCCACCTTGAAGCTTTACGTCACCAATTTTTCATCCCCAATTCATCTGGTTTGCATTGAATTTCCTTAGTGATAATTCCACAGAGTTTATTTACACTTATTTTGCATACAAATTGAGAAAGATGCAACATTAAAATAGCCCTCTCTATTCAGAAGGACATTCATCTGATCATTTTTTCTAAGTATTCGGAAGCCTTACAGATATGTTAAGGGTTAAAACTTTATAAATCTTAATACTTATTGGATTGAACATTGGTGCCTGCTCCTAGGAATTTTTTTATGCACTTAAATTTTAAAATTCGCCTAATTATTTCTTATAGCATAGCTTAAGAGTGTCACTGTGAAATGTATGGTGACATCATAGTTTTAATATTTTGATATTTTTTAGTTGGGGTCAAGCAGCCTATATCCCATATCATTAAAGCTGAAGAAAGTTATGGATCTCCTGAATCACCACTGTCAAAAATGGAATTAATGACAGTTGGTATGTTTATGATAACACTCCTAAATGTGCTATTTCTTTTTATGAGTTGGGCACCATATTTTTAAACTTTACAAGTTGAAGAAAGCATATATAGGAAATTTAAGTATGAAGGCTAGATATTTCATGTTGTAGATTTAGGTAGTTTTCATTTTTTGCCTCTTCCCTTTGCCTTGAAAATTCATCTTCCTTTTCTTTGAGTAGACCTGTTATGTGATAATTTTATTGGTCACCTCTGAAGAAAGAATCTTTTATGTTGCTTCTCCATTTTTGTTGTGTTGTGTAAAATACATTTAGTTACAAATGGAGCATGTTTCCATTTTGTTTATATTGAAAATTCTCATAAAGTATGTATTTCTCTAGAGGTATGCCACTGTATTTTGCTTCTTTATTATCAGATCATTATTCTGGCATGTACCAATTTTACCAATTTTAGTTTCTTTTAGCATTGCTTTGGTGCTTTTTGGTGTTGAGGTTTTATAATTATAATAATATATATTTGATTTAAAATTACATTACAGCACATTAGTTATTGTCAAAACGATATTATATGATATTTAGCAGTGTTGGCTAGGCTATAAAATTAAATTACCTCATTGAATTATAATGAAGTTTTTAAGTAGAGTAATAAACTGTAAAGTCTCAAACTGTGCCTACTTTTCATATTTGCAAAATGTTGCTTAAGGATAAGCAAGACCCAGCAGGGTCCAGCAGATCTCATATATAAATAAAAAAATATATAGGTAGTATAAGAAATAAAATTTAAAGCTTAAGTATTGACGCCTCATTTTACAATCATTGCTTGTTAAGTTGTAATAAAAAGTCTTCCAACAAATTAGTGGTGCCAATTCAGGAATGAATTTTTATATAACTTCACATGCCTAAGAATTTTTCAACAAATGTGTAAAGGGATTCCTTTATGCTTGTTATGTTCACCATATTTTGGGCTAAATTTATCTTATGAAGCTTTGGTATAACAATTTCTATAATTAAAGTATTTTTTGTGACATTCTTTATTAATATCTTATGGCTGTAATTGTTGTAAAATTGTTTATTCCTGCATGGAAACTGCTGACTTGAAAATTTTACTTGATATTAAATTAATGAGAATGCATCCAAAACAGTATCAGAGAGAATTTTTCAAGATTTAAAGATTACGTTAAATAATCTTTTAAAAATATAAAGAAATTCATGAAAATAAATTGAGAAAAAATCTCTTTAATTAAAGTTCAACTAGTTCTTGTTTGGTGTCTGTTTGGTGATTTTTAGTTTTTCTAAACATTTTACCCATTCCATAGTTTTATTTTCCATGACAACACGTACCTAATTAATTCATAACAAACACCAATCTCTATACTACAACCTCATCTATTTATGACCACAACACAAAGTTATAGGAAAGCTTCCATGTTCCTTAAGTTATAATATCACAGTAATCAACCGGAAGGTTGGTTTGGTAGGCGATGATAGAGCTCACCCAGTACTAAACCCAGTGGCATGTGAGATTCACACATCAGGGTAGGGTGGCCAGTTCCTTTCCCTGT
>LYUA01000584.1:684612-694917 GCA_002093875.1 Calopteryx splendens | reverse complement strand
GCTCCGCCGTTTTTAAATTCGTTTCTGCAATAAGCGTCCGCGATAAAGAAACCAGACACGTATAGAATTCATTTCAGCAGGGTTCATCCAATCACTATCATCATCACACACACAATCACTATCATCATCAGTTTTACTGACAGAAATTTCATTTTCATCATTATCAATTTATAGAAAGATTTTTAGAAGACAAGGAGAGTAAAAGAAGTTGGTTATAAATTTCATATGGATTTATCCTTACTTTGTGTCCCGAATAACTCAAAATAATTTCACAGATATGGGAAGGGAAGGGGCCTTTCTTCCACAATGGTTTCCATATCACTCCGCTCTTCTCTGCACAGATTACAAGAGATGATATTCACACAATTCCCAATTATTTGAGAAAGGATTCATGCAAAAGCCTGAAGATGCCGAAACTTGCATTGTATCTATGCCATTGAACCAATAAATATCAATAGTTCATAGTGACTGCTTCAAGTAATGAATTGGTGTGTAAAATGTAAAATGAAGATTTAAGGAGTATTTGGAACTATTTTTATTATTTTTCAGGGTTAAACCAACATCATTCAAGACATGGCCTGAGTGAGAAACCAGATCAGTCAACCTCAGATCAATGCGGAGTTGCAGTTGTACTCAAGACATTCAAGTTAGAGGATACTCCAGCCCAGGCTGTGCGTATATAGATTCATTATTTTACAAAATAGATTATCCTTTATTCAGTGTTTCATGGGGATTCAATGATTATCATGTATGTGTAGACTGCATAGAATGATATTGGGTAATTAAAGAGTTAATCAAACCATGTGTTTATGCTACCTTGTGAATTATTAAAATACCATTGGTAATGAAAAATTTAAATTTTTCAATATTTATCAGTTTTATAAGCAATGAAAACTAATTAAAATACCATAATTCAGCTAGGAAGTATCTATATCTGCATAATACCCTACCAGCCACTGCTGGAGTTGTGGCAGGGGGTGAGTCTACACCAGGCTTGCACTCAAGGAATAACACTACTCAAAGGGGTCATGCACCGCATAAAGGGATACATGCAATAATAATACACTATACCTTAAGTGTCTCATGCAAGTAGTGCACATCAAGGGTGATGCACAACTACATACGTTTTATATTAAAGTACTGTTTTTTCATGGCTCATTTTTTTTTATTTTTGGTCATCATTACAGCCATAATTTTATGTACAGGTTAAATTCAGGTTTAAATGACTGGGAACTCCAGTTTATCATTGGTAGGTTTATATTTTTTGCATATTGTCTTTACATGATTTTTTTATTCAGCATCAATATTTTTTTAGCCATTTTATGAGGAGAAGAAAAGTATGAGAAAAGTCAAACAAAAAATGAATGATGAAGTTCGCATTTTATTGCAAGAAGGACATCCATTAGGCATATGTTAACCACTAAAATTTACCTAACGAAAAGTAAAGCAGTTTGGCTCTACCCTTATGATTGATAAGAAGTAATTTTCCTTTCTTGCTCAAAATAAATATGCATGATGATGACTTAATTGATGAAAATAAAATCTATGTAATTAATTTTAGGGGATTAGCAAAGTGATAGTGAATTGATATTGTGTTACCACAAACGTTTTTGCATATTATTTTCAATGGGAAAATTTCTATTATGTACCTTTGAAGTGTGGACTCACAATTGAATTTGGTCCTTCAAGAGCCGGGGACTTCTTGATTCATAGTCAGATACTGGAGGTCTTGATTTTCCATTCTTATCCCACCCTCGTAATTTTGTGATTACTGTTTCTAATGCATGTGACAATAATTTTGCCTTTATTGTCATTCTTTTTCAATTTCAATCTGTTTGTGAGGTACCCAATTTTTAATTGACTTTCTGTATGCCATACAATGAATCTCAAATGTAAGCATGAATGAATGCAAATTATAAAGTCTAGATCATTTCCAACTTCAAACTCAATAATTATGTCACTGTGGTGAGACAAAGATTTGAACAGATATAGTGTAAATTTTATATTGGCTATTAGTAGGAGTTAATAAGCTAGTAACTCTCATTCAAACTGAGGTCTTCCATCTTATAATTAATTCAGGAGGTCATATCTTGTTCCATAATCTAGAATAGGCATTTTCTTTGGTGTGAAATAAGAACTCACTATATTATTTTTAAAATAAAGCAGCCTACTACTACACTAACAAAGTTGAATTAGGAATCATATACTGCAACATCCCTTGTGATTTTGCTTGCTGCATTTTGTGTAGATAAATAGCAGTAAGGTCAAAAGCACAACATGACTATTATGAATATTTTTATCAGAATTCAATATCAATATCAGATAAATTATGTTAGATTTAGCATTAAATATGAGAATCATTTTATTGCATTCACGATTTTTTTTGCCTGTGTGAAATTAAGGGAAACTTCAATATTTAAAAGGATTTGTGCGATCATAATGTGAATATTCACTTGTGAAGTAAACCATAAGCAATGAGCACTTCATGAAGTGAATTTATCATAATATGAGCCTCTCGTAAAATAAGAACACACTCTAGTTACTGAGATATATACACTGTAGTTGATAATTACAAAAAAATAAATGTTTCTTTGTACAGAGTGAAAAATAGAAGGCATAAGAAGACACAAATTTTATTAGAAATGAAAGGACTAATTTGGGTGTGTATTTGTGCCTATAATAAGTTCTTTTATATTTTATTATTAATAATCTATAAAATTACCACATATACTATTGTTAGATGTGTATATGTATTATTTTATGGTATTTTTGTTGAAAATGTGTTCATAAATTATTTTTTTGTACCAGTAGCTGTGAATATGTTTCCCTTATTTATCTTTTCGTGCTTTTATATTCTAGTCGACTCATCTACTAATTCATCCTTCGGCTTCTGATGGAACAAGCTCAAGATCAATTGTAGGATGTAATGGTACAACGAGTCCACGAAAGCTAAAGAAGCAAGTGGCATTAGAATCACCTCCTCTGCAGAGTTCTGGTTCTTTTACACGACCTGCTGTTCATGCTGGTAGTACAGGGGAAGGAGGAGGAGAAGATGGATCTACCCACTCACATTTCTACCGCACAGTGCATTATGATAGGAAACCTGCTGGTATGTTTAAAATAAGTGTAGAATTTGTTAACATGAAAACTTTTTGTTCTTAGTTGATTTACCTATGAACATCTTATACCAGTTAAAGTCTGCTTTGAACTTAAAGATATCCGATTAGCTAATCTCTGCTTTAGTTGAAATCATCACTAATCCAGCAGTCAACGAGTCAACTGATCTAAAATGGTTGACCCTCTTGTAGTGGCTTGTGTTTGCCAATATTGCAAATCATGGTATAATCACAGTATTCATTGAACCTAGAAATATCAGAGCTAAGCACTAAGCTTAGGGATCTGGTTTTGTGAATTCTGTCAATTAACATCTGTCGGTTTAAATTTGACACATTATATAAAATTGATTTTGCCACTTTAATATTCTGTCATTGTAAATAGAAGTATTGCACACCATTTATTTTCTAATATTGGTTTCACTACTTCATTTCAATTACATCTTCCACTGTAACATTATTTTGGTAGTGCATATTTTGAAATCATTAAAGTCAAGTTAAAAATACTGCTATGTGTAAAATAGGTGGGATGCATTCTTGGAAGTAATAGTTATATATAACTTTCATGTGGACAGTATGTATTGACATGGAACTATTGCTGTCTTAATATCTTTGTGAAAAATGTATAAGCATGTAAAATTGGCAGAAGAAACAGATTTTTTTTTGTTAATGTGAACTAGAATGCTAGTGTTGCAATTTTTGAAATTATCATGTGTTATTTGTTTATCAAGTTAATTTTAAAATTGTTATTACGTATTCATTGAGAATTTCATTTAAGTGAAACAAAATGTATGTATGAGGTGCTATCCAAAGCTTTCAAGAATGTGAATATTCCACTCAAACCAGTACAAGCTTCAGCCTCTAGATCCTACTTGGAGTGTATTTCACCTGCATTCTGCCAAGAGGTATCTTCATGAGTGCTTGTGTTTCTTAGTTTTTGTTGTTTTCATTACACCATGTTATTCTCTGTCTGTGAATTTCAAAATGTCTCCCATGGTGAAAACTGCTGTGTTATTTCAGGGTCAAATCAGAAATTCGAAAGTAGACATGAAAACCATGAAATTATTGTGAATTTTTAAAATAATATTTGACCAATTCCATGATAGTAGCTAAAATTTCAGTTTATTATAAGCCATAAGGATTATTTGCTCTCACATTGATAGAGTAGACTACAATAATTTTCTTTAGTAAAGGAAAAAGAGATGGAATTCAAGGTCATTATTTAAACACAGAAGGGGCAATGTAGTCCAGTGGGTAGAGTGCTGAGCTGCTAATTGGAGGGCCCAGGTTTGATTCTGGGTGATACCTCTGGGCACCCTCAGCTTCCCCCAAGCTGCCTTCCATTTTTGGGTACCATGTCATCCTGGGAAATCACATGTGGTAGAGGGAAAGGAATTAATTGGCCACCCTACCCTGATGTGTGAATTTCACATGCCATTGCGCTTAGTAGTGAGTGAACTCTAACCTCACCTGCCAAAACGACCTTCAGGTTGACTACTGTGATTGATTTTTGATTTAAACACAGCCCTGTTCTGTAGCTGTTCTCCAGAAAATTGTTTTCATGGTAGTATATTATAGCCATTTGATTTTTCTATTTGTCCCTACATATCAAAGTGGAATCATTGTAACACAAGGAAACATATTTAACCTGTAAGAGCCAGATTTAAATTCCTTCTTTAGACCCTAGGTACTTGATTTAAATTAGGGTATTTAATAACTTTTGTTTGCATTCCTAAAATGGCTTGTAGCTCTGTGTCTAATTGCATAAATTTGTTCAAACAAGAAACATTTTTTTCTTCAACATAGTGGAATTTGAATATTAGCCTTTGTGTAGGTTTTATGTAAATAAAAAAAAATCATCATGCACATGTGAGATTGTGCTTACATCAGGCTAATAAATCATTTACTTACCTTTATGTGTCCTTGTCTCCCTTATTTCACTCTCCACTATAATGTGCTTGCTCATTCTAGTTTCATTGAACCACGTGATACTCCTCCAAACAAGTATCTACACACAAACCTATATCACACACCCTGCACTTGATATTTGTTCCTGTGTACTTTCCTTTTGATGAACTCACACAGCACCAAACTTTACCCTCCTTAGCAGGCTAATGCTTATTGCTTTTTACTTCATATCATTTCACTTGCTTCCTGCTTGGAGTGGGCCTTCTATGTGGAATAGGGCGAACAGGAAGAGCAATGGCTGCTTCCTCGGGAAGTTGCTGAACAAGCACCAGATGGAACTGCCAATGGGTGAAATGTTCACCACGTGAATTCAATAATATCCAGCTGTTAATAACAGTTAGATCAAGTGGGTGGAAGAAAGCTTCCTTGTCCATTTCCACGTATGGTTACTGATTGTGTAACTAATCGCCATTCTGTCTGCTTTGTCCACACACCCCATTTGATGGTTATATTCTTCCACAATTTTGGGTTTCAAAGAGTTTCTTTGCTCATTGCAAACATTTCCTTCTCTTGGTGATATGTGAATGTTTATAAGCATGTTGACATCATGTTTGTCCTTCTACACTATTGCAGTCAAGTCATCCTGGACTATAGTTCATGCATCTCCATGTTTCAATTACACTGTTCTTCCAGATAAGTCTTGTGGCATGCCTTTTTGGGTCACTCTCACAGCACCACAACAGTAAATGTTCATAATTTTCAAGTCATCAAAGAGAACCAGAGAGGTGAAGTAATTGTCCATGTATAGCTTATGACCAACCCCTTCCACTCTCCTAGTCAATTCTCTGTCGCAGTCATGTCTTTCATCACACCTAGACTGTCTCTACCCAAGTAAACCTTCATGTCATAACTGTAGCCTGTGCTGTCACAAAGCTTATAAATTTTAATCCAAATCATGTGTGCTTTTTGGAGATTTGCTGACTATATAGTACCTTTTCCTTAAAGAGAATAATAACTTTATCTACATCTAAGAGCTCAGATGGGTTATATTACTTAGCATATATGTTATTGAGTTTTTCAAAGAGAGTTCTTATTTTCCAGTCTGCCGTAATTCGTATCCTTTTTGTCCAGTTCATCACTATTGTTTGTGAAGTGAAAGAATCTAAGAATATGAATGAACCAGTCCCGTCTCATTGTCCAGTCCAGTCACACCATATGTGTCTGGTCACTATAATTTTTTTGTTATATAATTTGGCTGAATGTTATGTTATTCCCATAGTTATTATCCTTTTTTTAAATACTTCTGAATAATGAAGATTTATGCCAGGAAGTGAGGGAAGGAGAAATATTGATTAAGGTACCATTATAGTAACCTGTAGTTAGAAATGTATTATTTTGCCAATAAATAAAAAAATGTTCCGGGCCAATTAGTAGAAATGTTTTTCTGATAGACTTTTATATCAAATTGTTTCCTTTCTTTCGTCAGGGGAAGGACGCATCCCCCTCTGCCCTATTTGTATCCCCCTCCTGAATCAAATTGGTATTGACCATGTGATACTTCTTGCCTGGGAGATAGCTATGTATTTGATACTACTTGTACTTTCATTGGCTAAACTAAACATTTACTGCTTTGCAGCAAGACATGATGAATATGGCCGTCCTCATATAAGGCAGGGACAAAAAACATCATCTGTCAATCAGCAACACCCTCAGCAGCAGCAGCAGGCACAGCGAGGGAGGAAAGTTGGTGTATTCACAATGGGGCCACATTCAGTTTCTGATATGCCTAGCAGACCTGGATTTTGGTAATATTTCAATTTTTTAATTATTTTAATTTCAAATATTAGTTTTTTAAGATAATGGCAATAATGTGAAATTTTACCTTTGTAAGATTACAAAAAAAATCTGCTGAAGGGCATTGTAACATTTTTAACTCTTTGTGTTGCAAAATTATAATTTTTGGTTAGGAATACATTAATAATTCAGTGAAGTCATATTGCTAGAGCTAATTTTCATTTGTAAATCCCCCATATCCTCATCATAACACAGTCATTAAACTTTTCAGTTTTATTCAATTGCTAAATTTAAATTGGTTTAATTTAATTGTTGGAAAGTCAGTTGTGAATAAACTGTAAATATGCAAATCAGGAATTGAATGGTTTCTTGTGTATTTAATGATAATCCATCCCTTACTTAGCAGCAGTTTGCTTATGATTTATTCATTATAATGAAAATTCAAAATCACCTCCAATATTCAATTAACTAATACCTTATATCAATGTAATGAGTACTTAAAATAAACTAATTCCCCAAATTATGTAACTACACATTGAACAAAATGTTATAATTTTGTGCAGTGTGCACTTCAAAATTTTTCTGTCTTATGGAACTCCGTTCCATTAAAATCAGAACATTTATCAAACTAGTATCAATATTAATAGGTACATTGCATAAGCCCAACAAGTTTAATGGGCTTTGTACAAGATTCCATTTTGAATGAATGGAGCCATCAGCATATAATATTTTAATTCCTAAAAAGATTATTACATTGTTTTGTTTTTGAATGTGACTGCTAAATGGGTAAATGCATTTTTGTTACCATGATGTATACTTTCACTGTTTGATAGAAAATTTGTGATAATCAATCTTGCTTCAATTCACCCATGAATACAAGATATAGGAGATCTATCAATGGATAGTTGAAGAGGGCAAGATTCATAAGCTTTCTCTTAAAATCAACATAATGACTGCATTGTACACTGCAGTTCAACCTTGTCCATACAAAGTGGAGTCATGAGTCTTCATTTTATGTGTCTTGGGTTCTCAAAAAAGGTTTTCTTTGATTAGGAGCCATGTATTTATTCTGTAAGAATTGGTTTTGTAGCTGCTACTAAACTCTGACCAATGATTCAAAAGATGGTGAAATACATATATCACAATCCATATCAATGTGTAGAAATTTTCAACTAATACATACATTATTTTAACATACAAATAAACATATGACAATCATACCCTTAATGATGCATTTTGTTGAGCAAGCAAACCTCTGTCATAAAGCGAGAAATAAGTGAATGCTATGCTCTTTTTCCAAGGATCAAGCTACAATGTCTTGTACAGGATATGAGGTACTTTGAAATTTCTTTTTGCAAAGAATATGCAAAAAAATATCTTTTTGTTTACATGCGAATGTGGTAAATTATTTCCATAACATTGCACAGGAGAGCTCATAGACACCTCAGAAGTCACATTGAAATGCTCATCATCATTTATGTTACATTGCTCATTTCTTTTTAGTCTTTCTTTTGGAAATATCAATCCTTTTAATATCCTTATCACAAATTTCCAGCTAATTAAATGACCTCAATAAATAACTTCCTTGGCTCCACCATTATTGGAAAAATGTTCATTAGACAAGGAGGAATAGAGAAAGCTCATAGATACGTGGGCGTAAAAGGGAGATTTAAAAGTAAGTGCATTGGAATTTTCTGATTCCTTACATAATCAGTTTTCTCATCTCATTCCCTCTACATGTCCCTGTTCCATCTTTATGAGACGGCATTTTGATTCCTGATTCCTAATTTTAAGCCAGCTTTTCTGAGTATTTAAAATTTACTCTTGCAGCTATTTAAGTTTATACCTTTATTCATTTGAGATACAGGTAATATATTCTCAGAAGTATATGTATTCTCAGAAAGTAAAATATATAATTAAAAAAAATTATTTTTTTAATAGTGCAGTTTAAAAAAATGTTATTCACAATTATTATCAATACAAAAATTACAAGGGGTTTCAAATTTCAATGTTCCAATTTGATCATTCTATATTTTATTTATTCTTCAGTTTTCATGCTTGCCATCTAAAACTTTACATTTATTCTAAATTAATTATCGAATGATATACTTAGGAATAAGCATCTACACAGAGATTTATGTTTCACATTGAGTATTGAAAAACTCTGTATGCATCTTTCATTCCCTTGAAGTGAGCATCTGACTTAGTCCCCCTCACAACCCAATACTCATTTTTTTGCATCAAGTCACAATGTTTGTTCACCATGCAGTAGGTCAAACTTGAGGGTGATAAGTCAGGTGATTCTCGTCCCTGATTACCTTCAAAAGATTTCTCATGACAGCCAGACAGAAATCTCTCTGGCTCATTAACTCCCAACAGAAGCATTTTGACTTCATGATATGCCTTGAAACAAATGTCCACACACAGGCTTACATTACAGGGTGAGAATGAAAAACCGTGTGACTTTCCTTGCATTGAAGCAAACATAAGATGCATCTAGATTTTTGCTCCTCTAAACTCAATGCTCACAATCAGTTTCTCTTGGGTCAAGGAGGAAGATGTTTGTTGAAACAGCAGCAGGCAGACCTTGAGAGCGATGGGTAGGATGAGGATTTTTCAAGGGGGCTTAACAAAAATCTCTATGGTTTATTTAGCTCCGGGTAGTCGAATTTATCTATGTAACCCATAGGTTTGTTACATTGTTTTATAATTACAGGTTACAAACTTTTCATTGGTTATTACAGAGGTTGCCCTTTGTAGGTGACTTGATAAATATTTGTCAACATATGTATAATACTTTTGTCTCTCCGAATAATCACCGTCAGTTCTCTTCTGGTCCTCAGTTAAAAACCGTCTTTTACTTTGTTTCTTTATTCTGGAAATCTTTTGGCATACCAATACAGTTTGGTCTTACAGTCCCACAGCAATTTATTTATATGTCTATTTGACTATCAAAAAGTTCATTAGGGGAAAAAATGTCCAAAATAACTTTGTGCCCTCATTTTTTCCACTCTTCTTGTCAAGTTTTTCACTGTCTCATGAGTGGCTATCATTTCTTTGGCTGTCTGTCATGTCTCTTTCTAGGTAATCAGTCATATCTAATGTGTAGCCCACTAAGTCACATAGCTTTTATATTTTTATTCCAAACCTCTTGTGTTTTTTGGTACATATTGTTTGAAAATTACTGTCTTTGAAGATATCAATAATTTCCTCCATTGTAAGGTCCTTGGAAGGCCTGTAAAGTTTCATGTGCTTTTCATTGAGAAGATCAAAAAGAGTACTTATGTACTTACTTCTGTCATAATTTTCATCATTCCTGTTAACTTCGTTCTCATTGTTTGTAAAATGCAAGAATGAAGGATATGCAAGAATCTATCACGTGCCATGGTTTTGCCATAGATAGGGGTGAAAAACTGTTTTCATCACATGTAGTAGTCTTTAACCCTTTTGCGACGGCGAAATCCTGGAAGAAATGCTTCCTGTGCACTGA
>LYUA01000584.1:646488-657973 GCA_002093875.1 Calopteryx splendens | reverse complement strand
GGCAGTTTTCGCACAGTCTACCTGCAAGGGGCTGTCAGCAAAAGGGTTAATGTCAATATTAGGTGTCATCAAAGCAGTTTTTTTTCCAAATGGATTTAATATTAAATGGCTATATGTTTAAGATGGTTGAGACCAAGACTGTGGAGTTCCATTTTAATGTAAGAGACAATGACTTACAAAAGATTTTGATCCACTTAGTAAAATTTAATTATTCAACTAGTTTCGAAACTCTGTAGCATCTTCAAGAAAGTATAAGGAGTCAGGTACATGCACTTGTTATATAGTAAAAAAAACCAAAGGGGGAGGGGGGAAGTGTGGGAAAAATATCAGGAGGTGAGTGGGTTGGGGTGGTTGGAAGATCATGAGTGGAATGGATTAGGGTTGGTTGGGTTTGAAGGTGGGTTTATCAGGTGTGGCAGAGGTCAAAAAGGGGAAGGATAGGCAGCTGGTTGCATTGTGGAGGAAGGGTTTTGTGGAATTACGCTGAGTTTGTCTGCAGGATGTTAAGGAGGGGGGAGTGGAAGGGGAACAAGTTATCGTTGTTGATGGGTTCTTTCTTCCCTACTCAGGTTTAGATGGCAAATTTTATGAATATTTGTCTTCTTAAATTCTACGCTAATCTTATGAAGTAGGTAATTTCATATTTTCTTTCTTTGACTAGGGAATCCTTGATCCATTCTCAAAAGTCTTGAGCTGTGCCATTCAGAACCATGTCATGAAGTACCAGTCACTGGTGGACCTCTGCTACCTTTGCAACAGAGCCTTTTCTAAGGTGAGAATATTATCATATTTTTTAAGTTGTTATTTAAAAGAAGCTTTTTTTGAAAATTGGGATATAGGGAGGTATATGAGATATAGATGTATGTACCTTGATTGTTTCTATTGGCTGGATATTTCCTTCTAACTAATTCCTTCCATCTGATTAATTGATGAAATGTAAAGTATTATCTAATGTTTATGCTGAATGTGTATATTGATAAATATAAAGACAATGAAGAGCAAAAACATAAAGCACATCTATATAAATTCTATTTAATGCAAATATAAAACCTCTACTGGTAGTAAATGTTTTATCTCTTGTTTTTACTTTAGTTAAAAAAGCATTTGTTATTGTTTTGAATTGCAAGATATGTCTCAGCTTTTTTAAATATATTAATTGCAGTTATCGGGTTTGTAGTGTTTCTATTAAAAACATAAAACTTAATATTTTATTCTTGAAATATTTCATGCATAATAAGATTTCTAATTATCTGCAGGAGAGAGATAAATTACTGCTGACAAGAATGGTTATCTTTGAATTGGTACAAGCTTTGAAGTTCAAAACATCAATTCCAGATACCAACTTCCTTATGCTTATTAACTTTGTTCTCCAGGTATGTAAAAATTGAAGTATTTTACAAATATTTATTTTATATTTTCTCAACTGGTGTTCTCTAAAATTTTTTTAAATCATGCATGATGGTGTATAGCTTAATATCAATAAATTGGGATACCAATAGTCATGATTTTATTCACTTGTAATGTCCTTTTGACAATAAAAATTCAGTTATTGGTGTCAACTATTATTTTTAGGTAAATAGATGGAAATGTTATATTATATGTAGTTTAATTTTTTAAATTTAGTTACTTTACTGACTGGTGAGATTTACTTACTGCGATTAGATATTTTGTGCAAATTTCATGAGTCATTTGTTTCAGCTAGTTTGCTGCATGTATGGATTTAGTGATGACATGTAATCTGTCTATCTAGGATGCTGGAGGATGTCTCCCTCTGCGGGTTTTGCTGGAGGAAGAGCTTCCACCAGCTCCTGGTCCAGAATGTGGTGCTCCACCATCCTCATCTAACCCTCCCCCATTATATTCCACATCTGCCTCAGAAATTATGCGCCATCATCTCAGCGATTGCTTAGATTTTCTTTCGGACTTCCACACACTAAGCAAAATTAAGGTAACTATTGTGTGGTGTACAATTTAAGCTTTTATGTTTTGAATTGTAATATGTACTGTAAAATAATAGAAAATAACAAATTTGATTTGAATACATTGGCATAAGTAGTTATTAAATTAGACCCCTTGATTATGCTTTATTATTATTGGAATCATTAGTGCTCAAAAAGGGCAATCATTTAGTCTAGCGTATATTGTGGACAGTATCCATAGTCTATTTTTTTAAATATCAGTACAGGTTTAATACATTAGGAGAATTCTGTAATTATTCTGAGCATAAAACAATAATAATAATTATAATATTGGGGTATGGAAAACAGACCACCAACCTCCTTGTAGCATTCCTGGTATTCGCTTCCACTTCTCGAATGGTGGCCCTAATAATAGTAATCATAATAATAAACTGTTTTACATTTCACTTCATACACCTATGCCTGAAGCAGGACTCAACCCCATGACCTTAGGGGTAGTAGGTGAGCACATGCCCACCAGGCTAGACCGACTGGCCTTAGTGAAGTTAGGTAAATCTGCTTTACCATTTCAAAAAGGAGCTCCCATTGAGTGGGTCAGAGACCCTAAGGGGGGACCTTCATGAATTCCATGCTGCCAGTGAACCTGAACACAGTAGGTAGTAGATGCACGCTTCGTGGTGTGAGATGCATCCTCATATCTCTCGCAACAAAACCTGCAATATTATGCCAACACCTGGTCAAAAAATCTACTCTCCACCAGCTGCAAAGTCAGAGGAGTGCATTAAACCTTCCCTGCAAATGTTAGCCATTCCATCGCCTCACATGATTGATGAACACATTTTGGCAAACCAAACAAGTGGGGATGAAGTTGAGCTGGCCAACTCTGACATAAGAGGGTGATTGATGTAATAATCCATTTCTTATAATAAGAGTCAAAATAGAGAGAGAAGTACACTCCTGAGGATTTCTCTAAGGGGAAAAGATATCTCCCAGATGAATGACTTTGTAGATGAGGCACTGAGAGCAGCTTCTAAGATCTGGGAAGTCAATTTCATGGTCTTTGCTGCTGCGAAAATGTTGCCATCCTCCCATTGTGCCACCCCTTGGGAGAATCATGTTTCGATCATGCTAAACAATCTTGATGCCAAGATCATGCCAGGCAACAGGTGTTGAGAATTCAATTCACTGTATGGGCGAATACATGGCATTCATACCTAGGGTCAGGTACATAGCCTGCATACTAAGAACTCACCATCAATCGCTAAATAAAAATGTTCTGCTTACCATTAATCAGCTTATGGTGGATGGAGTATGGGCATTGATGATGGTCTAGAAGAAGGTATTCAGATGGACAAAAGAAAGGAGGGAAAATTTCACCATTTTCCTCCAGCAATCCTATGTCAACCATCCAATCTTGCCTGTTGTTGAATCCCTGTCATCTAACCCAGATGTTGAATGATACTGAAAGGCCATCTCCAAGTCCTAAACGAATAACAGCTGAGAGACTCCTGCTCTAGCCCTCTTGGAAGAGCATTGCAACCACTACCTTAGTGATGAGGATGAACCCCTTTCAGTCACAGTAAGTGCTGGGAAGAAGGCTTTCTCTGGCAATATTTTTATTCCGGGAATGGAAACAGTGAATAACTACTTCAAGGCAGGGGTAGATGCACTTGTGGCTGGTATTCAGAAGACCAGAAGACCTCCTGTGGTCCCTTTGTCTGCTCCTGGCAGATGACCCAATGGCACAGTAGCCACCTTGTGTGGTGGTGATGGAAGTGGCGGTCCTGGTGCACCTCCCCTCCTGAGTCTCCAGCCATTACAGTGGCAGTGAAACTCAATGCATATTGGAGACTCGGAGGTGGATATATAAGTGTAGACTATAATAAATACTAATAATGTAATTATCTTTATTCGTTGTGTGGCATTTTAACAAATCATGGAACACATTACAAAAAAATGTTCATTAAAAAGTTTCCACTTTGGTGCTTGAAGGATTTCATGCTTTGGGAATTTGTTGTAAAGAGGTCAAAATATATGCCATTTTAATACCAATTTGCTGGGACCACCAAGATTTGTTCATTGATTAGAGGTTTTTACCATATGTTCTTTATTATCTCTGTTTCAGAGTTACTGTAAAGGAGTGTCTGTTGGCCTGAATGAAGACACACTTGGAGGCACAATTAAGAGTGGTGTAGCTCAGTTTGTAGCCTTAGAATTAACTAGAGGAAACAACAGAGACAATAGAGCTGTTGGTCGGCATTTGCCATGGCTGTATAATGCTCCCTCATCTCTTCAGCAAGGGTAGGTTTGAATCTTCCAGTGCCCAAATGCTCTTCTAGATTTGGAAATGACCCCTAAATATAATTTCTCTCTTTCTTTTACTTAATTCATTACTCTAATTATTAGCTGGTTAGGCGATTAAATGAGGTCCCATATATCATCATATATCAGTCTTCTTAGTCAACCCCAATTTTTTTGCACACACAGAGTGCATATTATTTTGAATTTCTATTTGCCAAGACTCATTGACCTTATACATTTATAAACATATTTACCATGGTTTACTATCAATGGAGTTATCACGGTGAGGTTACCTACTGTAAAAATGTAATTTTGATTACCTACTTCCTTTTAAAAAATTAGCTGGCAATAGAGCATCCTGTACTCAGTTTAGACAATGAAATACTAAGTTAGAGATAATAATAATATAATTTATTTAACCATTGGCAAAATACATTTGTACAGTTACGTTAATTCATAGTACGAAAGTCATAGTACAAAAATAGAAAGAAAATAAAAGAAAAAGATCATATTACATATTTGACAATGAGTTCCGATAAATCACTGGCACAGTAATAACACTTTTTGGCAAGGAATACTTTGACCTTCATTTTAAATACTGCAGGAGATTTGATACCTTTGATTTAATTGGGAATTCTGTTGAATAATACAGAGGTGGAATGGTAGGGACATTTTAAATAAAGGGTGCTGTAGTATTGATTTAAGTGTACATTATTTCTTAAATGGGTGGAATAATTATGGTAATCAGCATAGGTTGAAAATTTATCAAGGTTAGCTCTAATAAAGCAGACACATGTTAGTATGTACAGTGTGGAGTGTTAAGATATTGGCTCTAGCAAAAAGGGGTTTACCAGGAGTGCAGATAGGAACTTGATTCATAGCTTGCTTCTAAACAGAAAAGGCTCTCCCGGCAACACTGGAATTACCCCAGAATAAGATGCCATAGGAAATGTATGAATGAATCTTAGCATGGTATACCTTTGTTAAGGTATCAAATGACACAATAGGTGCCAACTTCCCATAGATTTTTTTTTGACTGTAGCATGAGGCGACCAGTTGAGGCTATCAGAGACTATGAACCCCAGGAACTTGGTGGCAGTTGCATTCATTAGATGTTTAATATTATTTTTATATGGAAAGAGATTAATTTTATTCGAGTTCTTATGGAGAAATTGAAGTTAGACAGTTTTTTCTTCATTAACTTAATTATTTATTACTCAATTAATTATTATTGTTGCACCACTGATGCATCTCCTTCTTGGTCAAGTTGGAGAAGTCAATTAAATTTTGGGTACTATTGGCTTTGATAATGGTGGCGATATCATCAGCATAAAGAATAGCTTTGCTGCGGGACAGATGATTTGGAAGGTCATTAATAAAAAGCAGAAATATGAGTGGTCCAAGAAGGGTTCTGCAAGGTACATAATTTCAAGTGGAGGTGCCAAAGTTCTAGCAATGAGTCCGTGAGGGAGAGAATGATATTTTAGCCAAAAAAATTCCATGGGTTCCCCTTCCTCTCTAGCCATTGAGAAGGGGAATTCATCATAAAAAGAGGTGCAATGTAAGCATTGCATCTGTAATTATCACAGAAAATATTGCTGAGGCAAGGGTTAGTCAATCACCTTTCTCTCTTGAAAGAGTTTGGATTGGATACAGCTGTATAAGACAATAATGAAAGATGTGTGCTATGGTGGTTCAGTCGTGTTGAGAAAATGAATAAGAGAGGAATCACAAATCAGGTATATATGAGTAGAGTGAATGGATAGAGAGGAAGGGGTTGACCAAGAAAGTCATGAGGGGTGAATTGTTCGAAGAGATTCTCAAGACAAGGAATATTAGGAGTCTCAGGAACAGAAGGGCATATTGTACAATATACAAAGGGGTTAGAGGTGAAAGAAGTATGTAAAGACAGGGCAGTGTATGGATGAATTTATTAAAAGGGAGTAAGCTTTGTGAATAATCTACAGAAAATGAGGGTTTTTGGACTTTTTCTCCCCCATAAGGGAGCGACATGATGGGTTTGTACGTAAGTAAATCACAGATTTAAAAAGAAATGGGCCAGTGATTGAGTATTGAATTACCTGTTTGAAATTTAAAAACTTGTCATCAGGACAAATATAATCATCATTATTCACTAAATTTCAAATAATAATAATTTGTATTTACTCTTGGAAAGGGGGTACAATCTCCAAAGGATAATGTCCTGTGTCATTTGGGTGTATACAGTAACATAAAGAGCAATAACAATATGCCTAAACTGTACCTTTCTCAGTTCTTAAGAGGAAACGTGATCAGCTTAATTTTCTTGATAAGTTAGTAACATGAGTCTCACATGTCAAATGTGATTCTAAAGAGAAGCCAAGAAGCTTGGTATCTGTGCCGAAATGTATAGCTTGGTCACCTTCTCTTATTAAAGGAATGACTTTGGTTGGCTTGAGTGAGTAATGAATAACAATTGCCTTGGGATAACAGTAAATATAAAATAAATTTAGGGTGTTGTGGTAGCTCCATGGGTAGAACTTTCAGCTATTGACAGGAGGGTTCCCAGGTTTATATCCTTCATGATGCATTTTGATGATCCCATCTACATCTAAAATCTATGTCTACGTCTAAAACCAGGCAAAATGATGTTTTGGTTAATACTAGAACCAATTGAGGAACTGTATGGTGGTACAGGGAAGGAGCTACCCCCTTACCTGAAAATATGAAGTACAATAACCTTTGAGGTGAAATCTACTCTCACCGATCAAAATCAATTCCTGGGTCACTCCAAACTAAATGATTGTAATAATTTGATAACATGGTTGGAATTAACTTTGCCAATTTTTACATTCTCTTGATCATTTTAGAGGAGCACCTAATTATCAAGTTGGATGTCAATTCTAAAATAGCTCTAATGTTGTGTCGATAAAGTAGTATTTAAAGTGATAGTTGGTAGTTATCAACCATTGATGAACATTATGGCTGCTTGATCTTTTGCTATAGTGTCATTTGTCTTGCATCAATGTATTCATAAAATTGGGTTGTTTATAAAATTGGTTTGCATGGTATGTAGAATTATTTTTCACTCTAAACTGATAAGAAGAGAAGAACAAAAAAATCATTTTTATCAGTAAATGTTGATTTCATTTTCTCTGTGATAAATTATTTGCAGACCACGGGAATTTATAGATTGTGTGGCGCATATTCGTCTCCTCTCCTGGTTACTCCTGGGGTCACTTATGCACACTGCCCTTCTTGGAGGAAGCAGTGGTGGCACTGGAACCAGTACCAAGCCCTCTACCAGTGCAACTGGGGGTTGCATATTAATTGGAGGAGGGTTGGTAGCTCCAACTAATTCTGCATCATCAGGATCGTCTACTTCTGCTCCAGGACCTAATATTTCTCATGCCAGTTCTGGTGCTTTTCTGTGTCAGCCAATACCTCAGGAAGCATCATGTCATGTTGCTGACCATGTCCAAGTAATTCTTGCTGGTTTTGCTGAGCAGTCTAAAGCATCTGTCCTTCACATGTCTTCTCTTTTCCATGCTTTTATATTGTGCCAGGTAATTTATAATTTTTTATGAATTTCTTTATTAGTTTTGATTTTCCATCACTTCTTTAAAATTCTAGAAATTATATATTTGTCGGTAATTTACCATCTTTTCTGGTTGGTGAAAATATATTAAGTAGAAACCAAAATGAGGATAAAAAATGTAGTTGTGTGGAACAAAGTTGGACTTTTTCATCCAGAATATGTATAATTTGGTGAAAGAAATAAATGAGTGGACCCAGTATTTTTGCATAAATTAAAAAAAAACAATGAGAGTTTCCCACATAAAAAATGTATGTACAAAATTAAACTTAAATGTTTAATAAGAAATTGATTTTATGGTAAGGGACTTTTATCTTGCCATGATAATAAAGTAGTTTTTTACAGCATGATAAATTATCCTATAAGAGTTTACATATTAATATTCTGGATGTACACTCAAATTAAAAAAAATGGTGGCTACTAAATCTATCAACTTCATTTTCATTGTCCTTTAATAGTCATTAAATAAGTAATGAGTTTTGTCCTCTCAAGCTACCTATGTAGTTGCAACAACTCATTGATTTCAACAATTTGTCGTAATGTTAGTAGAAATGAGAGGTACATATAATGAGATTGAATTAGCAAAGATATTATCACATAAGATATTTTTATCTCCATTAATAGAGAAATAGAAGATATGAATAATCTAGAAGGAAATGAGCATCCTGAGATTCCCATAGAGCAAAATTAATATAATAATAATAAATTTTCATTTGCCTAGTTGATCATCATGCATAGAAATGTACAAGATATAAGGCATCAAGTAAGAGAATTGAGAGAAATATATAAAATGTGTATGGAGTAAAAGTCAATGATTAGAAATATCAAGATCAATCATCAAAAACTATATGATTAGAAAGTAAAATTATTTGGCTTGTAGAGTATATTAAGAAGACTGTAATCTTTAGAAAACCAATATTATGAATAGGAATAAATAACCTTTAGCCAGTGTGGAAGGCTGGAAGAATCGTGTAATAATAATAATGACGGCATTATTAGGCGAAATTAAGGCCATTTGGCCCTCTCTTAAATTTAACCTATGTAATCATTACAAAACATCCCTGTCCAAGGTAGGACTTGAACTCTTGTGTCAGCAGGGGAGAACATGTCCACCAGGCTAACCTGGTAGGTCAGTATGGTCTCTTACAGAGAAAAAATATATATTATATATATTATTTAAACCTGCATTTTTTAAATTATCTCAGTTCCTTGTTGTTTCATTAGCTTGTAGATCGGTGGACCAAAGTTTTCTCAGCCAGGAGCTCCTGGTTGAAGGAAGTCTTTATCTACAGAATTATTTGCAAATATAATGATTTTCATTAATGACAGAAATATGTATGATACTGGTTTATTTAATGGTCTAATACATCATGTTACTAACAATCTCAACTTTTTACCAAGACTTGCTAGTTTTACAGGGGGGAGGGGTAGGAGGAGGCTGTAAAGAATAATATGTAACTATTGATGTATTCTTTTTTATCCATTTTCATCTATTCCGTCCAAAAATGAACAAAATGCAACTCTTTTGGAAGAAGTTTTTGATAGGTACCCTCTTTTATGGTGACCAGCTATTTTTAAACATTTTGGGCCAATATTTGTGCTTAAGAAATTAAAATTAAAACATTCAGTGTGCATATTAAAAATAAAACTTTAATTTGTCTATGAATAGTCAACGTCTATTCAAAAAGGCAAGTTAGGACTGGTTAACCATTTTACAGGTAAGCAGATTGAATGAGCCTCTATTATAATAATAATGAGTTTCTGTGTGTTAAGAAGGAGTAGAAGCACATTAATTTGAATCTGCAAGAAGCTAACATAGGTATTTCCTAACTATATTGATTGTTCATGGAAATAGAAAGAGATACAATAACGTAACTCACAAGATGACTGCAAAGTGTTTGTAGAATAGGCTGTTGCCTTTCTAAGGAAATTTCCAAAAAAGGTGCACACTTCATGAAATTGGTTCCCATTTTCAAATTTCAATCAATATGATGGTGTTTAAATTCAAATCTTTTGGGTAACTTTCTCTTTGGCAAAGATACCCATATTCAGTGAGACTAATTCCGGTATAGGGCAGGTATAAGAATTAAAATTTATGCTTTGTTGAGCTTTTGTAAAATATATTAATCCTTTCATTGTCAGTCCCTTGCAGGTACACTGTACAAAAATAGTCAAGCTCATGCCATAAATTTAGGAAGAAATATTGTTTTTACATTAATTTAAGTACTTAATCTTAATTAATTAAGCTCGTATTTAAGTCAATTTTTGTGATATTTTTTAGGTTAATTGTCTGTTTATTTTTCCTCATTTATAGTGTATTGGCTATTTTAAAATTTAGGCGCATTACTCCAAGTAAACATAGTGGCCCGATAGATTGGCTCACTGACAGTAAAAGAGTTAATTACCACTAACTGTGGTTGGGTAAATTTGTGTTATATTGATTATTTTTCTTTACATAATGCATTTAATTGGTTCCAGCTATGGACAGTTTATTTGGAGCAGATGGCCTGGAGTTGGGCGCCAAGTAGTGAAGCCCATGCTATTACTATGGGTATTGTTTTTGACTTTTGGGGAAAAGTGACTCCATGCATTTTGCAGCTCGTTTCTCATTGTAAAGTGGTGAGTACCTTTTCAATACGAATTTCTTTATTTTGTGGTGGATCATGAGTTAAAAGCATATTTTTAAAATCCAGTCCCTCAAAATTGAAGTCTTTTGTACCACCTGATTAGCCCTAAAAATTAGAAAAAATAAAATTGTTCATTGGTTTAAAAAATAGGTGTTTTGGCAAACAATTATTACTGTCTATGCCCAAAACTCATGTTACCTACTGCATTAACACATTCACTGCCCCTCCTTTCAACTGAATTTTTTCAGGGTGCCCACCAAGCAAAGCAATTTTAAAAGATATAAACACAGGCCACTCGTGGTGTGTCGTGGGCACCTGGCGTAAAGCTGGGTGAGTCGCAGCCAGTGAATATGTTTAAAGAGGGCTGTATTGAAAGGAGTGCAGTGTATTTCCAAGGGAATGAGACAGTATTTATTACCTCAAGGTTGGCTTTCTCCTAAAAGAGACCTGGGTGCAAAAATTGTTGCGACTAAAAAAATCTGAAAAATAAATAGGACATGAATAAAATTAGCAAAAATATTGTATTTTTGGTTCAGATTTGCATAAACATTTATCTAGAGTGTTTTGAAAACCTAGATAAGCATATGCATAAGCAAGTGACATCACTTGCTAGGATGTAAATAATTTCAAAATTCATCCACTTAACAGGCATAGTAGTAGCATACCATTGTGCCTATATATTGTGGTAAAAACAAAGCTCCTGCTATATTTACTTATTGCTCGCTGCCACTGTCTACAGCCCGTTTTGTATCACATTTCAGAGTGATTTTATAGCTTAATTTAACCTATTAACTCATTAAAATTTTCACCTTATCTTCATTGTTTTTCACCACCCCCCAGCAAAAAAATAAACATGAATTTCCATAGGAGTGGTTCTCAATGCCACACATGTGCTCTGCGACTAAAGAGTATTTAACTCAACACAAATTCCTTGAGTATGCTCCATTATCCATCAATATATATATATAATATGTAATCTTGCTAGATGTAAGAGACAACATAGACAAAATTTGCATCTAGGTCTGAAGTGAATGCATATAACACTAGAAATAAAATGAATCTAA
>LYUA01000584.1:633020-646428 GCA_002093875.1 Calopteryx splendens | reverse complement strand
GTATAAAGCTATTCAACAAACTACCAATGTCAGTAAGGGCATTGAGCAACTCGCTATTCAAATTAAAAATTTATAAGCGGTTTCTTTCTAAGCCCTTTTACTCAGTCCATGAATATTTAACATGTAACTGGAGTGAAATGGAGGTCTGAATGTGATTTATCTGTAAACTTTTGACGATGTCCATTGTGGTTGTACCATTCATTGACAAATAAATTATTATTATTATTTATTGACTCCCAAATGACATGCCTCACAAACACAGCACCATCACCTATCAAAGGCCCTAACAACATGTAACAATTTGTATGTACTGCCCCAATAAATATTGGACTAATTTTTACTGTTTTATTTATGTAAATTAGGTGAATTTTAATGTTGCTGTCAGGAAATAGTGTAAAATACTTGAAATATTCTTCTAATAAAATATATTTTAGAAATATTTATGATAAATATTAATAGTTTAATAATAATTGATGCACTGAAGTTCAAAATATTGAATTTATACGCAGATAGAGATAAACTTCATGGTCTTGCCTAGTTATAGAAGGGAGGATCTAGGTGAAGGTAACTTAAGATTTTGATAAAAGTAACATAGGACCTTGTGCTTGTGGGTGCTTTCGGAATTCAATTTGGGATTTTTGTATAATTATAGTACAATATGACTTCTGGCGTTGGAGTACTCTATAAACCCATAAATGACTACTCTGAGTAAGAACTCTACAAGTTATGTGACCATAGTAATTATAATATTCAAAGGTAATCTACCTCTTAAAGGTAGGTTTTGGATGGTCCTTAAAAAGCTATTTTGTAGGTATGTTTCACAAGAAAATCATCTTGCTTGCCCTACATAATTTCCTTCTTCAGATTTTTGGACTTCCTAATTGTCTTAAGGGATGTGGTAGCCCAGTGGTTAGAGTTCTGGGCTACTGACTGGAGGACCTGGATTCGAATCTGGGTGATGCCTCTTGGCACCCTAAGCTTCATCCAAGCTGTGCACCATTTTTTGGGTACCAGGTCATCCTGGGAAGACACAGACGGTACAGGGAAAGAAACTTCCCCCCCCACCCTGTTGTGAGAATTTCACAAGCCATTGGGCTTAGTACTGCTGGGCTACTGGGTGAGCTCTACCCTCACCTACTAAACTAACCTTTGGGTTGATTACTGTAATTTACATGTCGTAATGGTGTCTAAAAAGCCAATTCTCTTCCCTCCTCTTTCTCAAAGACCCAACATTCTCCCTTTTATTATGACCCCTACATTCCACCACCTCTCAATATTCCCTCCTCCCATTTCTTCTGCCTTTTTTTGATTTCACATAGCAACTTCCTCTCTTCTCTTGCTCTATTTAAAATGTTTTCATTAGCCTTCATCTCCGTGTAACTTATTGTCAGTCCTCCTTCCATTCTTCTCCACACCCACATATAAAAATCCTGTAATCTGCACTCATCCTCTTGCTTTAAATGCCAGGTTTCAGATCCATACAGAACTAAGCTCCATAGCAAATTTTTTTCCTTATCTTTTCTTTATATCTTTACTTAGTGTACTTATCATCATTTCCCTTCTTGCAAATGCTTCTTTTGGTGGCACTATCCCTCTCCATATGTCCCAACTAACACACTCATTTCCCTCCAAAAAACCACCCAAATACGTGAACTGTTCCATCTACTCCAGTTTATTCCTTCCTACTTAAATATTAACCTTACCCTATGTATTTCTGGTCAATTTTATTACTTTGGAAGTGAGTGAAAACTTGTTAAGAAAATTATTTTATTTTGATTCCATTGTCAGGAAACTAACATTTCAAGATTATAAAACAGTATTCAAATTTTAAATTGATTTAATTAGGTACATTCCAGTGAACTAATATGTCATGTTTTCTTTTACTTCAGTTGGCAGAAATGGTGAACCTACATTTTTTAAGCCTAATGGAAGCGCTTCTTGAGTGCAACTCTACAATCCTTAGCAAGCTACTTCCTCTATGGAGTCCTGTCTTATTTGCTTATCATACTCAGGTATATATTATATATATATGTTCTGTCTTGTAAACTACAGTAAAGGATTCAGAAATCAGGGGACCAAAGACTTTTAGAGTACAGTAGATGGGGAAATAAATCATAGTTCAGTGAGCAACAAACAAATAAATGTTAAATTTTTAACAAATGTTAATAAAAGTGTGTAGATTACAGTAAAAATGTTTCAAGTCCAGGTGCCTTAAAACCAAGATAAGTCTATCAAATAAAATCTAGTGAAGAGCACTCTTGCACAGCTCACTTGCTTGCTATCTGGCTGATCACCCAGGGAAGGTTGAGTTTACTTTGCTTTTCTCAAATGAATATCATTGAGAGTAAAATATGGTATATATCTCTAGTTGTTGACTGTTCAGAAATAATCTTGTCTCATCCAGAATTCATATTGATTAGTTGTAATCATTTGAACCACGAGGATGCAGCAGGGGGTCCCCTACCCCATTCTATGCTGCCTTGTCTCAATGCAGTACCCCATCCCCACATTGTTCCATAGAGCTCTTTCTTAAAAAGAGATGTCAACAGTGGCTACTCTAGAGGAGAATTATGAACCTCCAGTTCTCCTCCTTATTCTACGCTAACTTACCCTCACTTCTCAGCACACTCTACAATATTTACTAAAAATAGAAATAAGGTATGTCATAGTTTCATATAATAGGAAATAAATGCATATACAAAAAATAAAAATTTTAATGTGGAACTTCCTACAGTTCTTTTAATGTAAAAATTATCCAAAAGAATTTTGCTCAACTTAATACTGGGTTTTTGCACCATTTGGAAAAATGGGGTAATTTCTTTCAAAATATACTGTTTTCATCTTCTCTCTTAGCATGTACCTGACATTTAACTCTCAGTCCTTCATTATACCCTCCCCTAATTATATCTTTCATCCAATTTTCATTTCTCCTCCTTCCATGCCCAAAGCTTGAAAAGCCATTGAGATGTAGTAATTATATGTAAACATATGCTAATTTTTCAAAAATATTTTTCTCTTCCCAGCTTCCTGGTCATTTACAAGTGCGTCTTCAAGGGTGCAGAAATTTCCCCCCTTCAGGGTCTCCAGTCCCTGGTTGTCCACCTTCATCTCCAACATCAAGCCAGTCGCAACAGGTCAGCCGTGGGGGCACACTGCATTTTCTTACTTCTCAACCCAGGCAAGCATCTCAGAATCATGGAAGCACAAGACCTGCTTGTCGTGGGGCCTTATTACGTTGGCTTCAGCGGTTGCAGTTTAAGATGGGCCAAATTGAACTGCAATCATCCGCAGCCACTCAGTTCTACTCTGTGTAACTCTGGTTGAACTGAAGTATTTTTATCAGTATTAAATAGGTTGATTACCCAGGTTGAATTTTTGTATTATTTATATAAATTTTAATTTTATGGACTTAAGCCCTGTTATGAACTTTTTATACACATAGGATTTCAAAGACTTTCAGGTAATATATGCATTGCATACTGCATTTAAGTTGTTATAAAATTGTTGTTTCCCACATGTTAGATGCGTACGAATAGTTTCTTATATAACTGTTAACCTCTTCTCAAATATCTGTCTAGATTTATGTGAAGGATAAATTCCTGGAAAACCTGGAATTCCTGATATAAATGGAAGCAGATTTTAAAATTACTCTTTTAAGTGTTAGAGATAGGTGATATGTCTGTCATTAAAAGTTCTTCTGTAAACATCAGTTAAGGTGTTTTTCATGAATTAAATGATCTGCATTATTTTCATAAATATAGCACAATTCTAAATATGAAATAAGTTTTTCTGTTTAGATAGAATATTAAGAAGTTGATAAAATATTAAGAATTAATATTAAAATAAAACATTTCTCTTTAGGTAAAATAAAACATTTCTCTTTAGGTAAAATAAAACATTTCTCTTTAGGTAAAATAAAAGTAATATGACTATCTGGATCTTGTCAACCCCAGCCATTTTTTGCACAAGCTTTTAAAAAAAATAGGGTATGCATTCTACTTGGTGACAAACATGGAGAATTTTTTAAGGTAATAATAGATATTTTCATATAAATGTTTTTCCAGTTAATACCCTACATTTTAATGAAATTAACTTAGAAATGTTTGTAAAAAAAATAAAAATCATAAGAATAAATACTAGGTGCATCTTGGGTAAGAAAACTAGGTACCAGTACCTAAGTGCTGTTCCCTTGAGTAAGAATCTGAGGTATTTCTTGATACCTAGCTACCAGCCATCATTATTTATTGTGATCATAAAAGGTTTTTGGGAATGGTGCTCAGGGCAAAAAACTGGGTCCTGGTACCTCTGTATGTACTTAGGGAATCCTAGATATCTGTACCTGGGTACTAGTACCCAGGGTATTAAAACTAGGTACTGATGCCTACGGTAGGAATCCTTAGTTTTTTTTAATACCAATACCAGCATCTACCCCTGAATAATACCAGCATATTCTTCAAAAAGACTCTAGCCACAGTAGCAGGATGCTGCTTATTTTTTTAGCTATGATTAGTTCAAATATGTTGTAAATGAAGTTTTAAGCTGTGAAATTGCCCTAAGACCCATAAACGTGATGTTTATCTAGAAATCATTTGAAACTATCGGTGCACTATCCACTTCCTTAAAGATTTCTGGTGATTTGACTACATTCAACTCATCAGCTTTGGTGGTAGACATCTGCTAATGAGTTATAAATGGAAATCTCTCAGACAAAGGCACTTCCACTGAACCATAGGTTGTAACTTTACTGTTTGTAGTTTTGATAGGTATTTTCATTTCATCCCACTTGCCGCTAAATTTTAACAATTCAAACATGACGTTAATGGTGGTATGATTTATAGCGATGCAAATTATCACATTTGAAGTAGATTTGATATTCAAAAGTGAGAAGGGTAGCAAATACTGGCTGTTATAGGAAGCATAGGCAGAGGAGGAAAATTTTGAAGATTTTATTAGTCTAACCAGCAATTAATACAATGCATGGTGTTTGATGTTTTGTATCCAGACTTGGCTACAAAGTGGGATTTTACTTATTAGAAGACCACAAGTGTCTGTAATTTTTTAGGAGAGCAACCTGGCTATTCCTCTACCTAGTGAAGAGGAGATGGTGAGGAATGCTGATTTAGACCTCCCCTTTTTTCCAATTGCTTCTATAATGGTTGCATGGTGTGATACATTATTTCCCATGTTAGAAAATCCAGTTAAAAAAATATTTGTCACTTGGGCCGGTTCATCAAAAGCAACAAAAGAACAGAGGATAAAAAGGACACTATGCTGCTTTTAATATCTCTCCTTGAAAGGTGACCTGTGTAGGGTTAAGTCAGTGAATGGCAGCATGATTAAATATAGAATGTCTTTGTATCTACAATGTAAATGTCCAATCTTTAGTGTTAAAACTATGCATAGAAACACATATGGACAGAAAGGTTAGGTGACCTCCACTAGGTAGAGTGCATGAGGAAAATAGGAAGTGTAGGTTGTGCAATCAGGAAGGTTGAAAATAATTTGCATATTATGCATGGTGATAGAACGTTTTCACATTTTGTTTGTGAAAACTGGTGTTTTTGATAATGGGTATGTATTATTATCGGAAAATTATGGTTATCTGCCCTGTTTGTAAGATGCACTTTGAGGTTGAATCTTTTCTTTATAAAATACATTAATTATAATGGATGTGATTTTTAGTTTGGTATTATATTGCATTCAACTTCCACTCCTCCTCATGAGTTTAATTTAGTTTATTCACCCTTTGGGTAAATATTTTTTTAAGAAAGAATAAGTAAATACAATGTTCTAAACACTGTGGAATCTCCATCTAATGTTTGCCTCTGGGGTAAGATAGATTTTTGTATAGGAAAAATATTTGTATAACAAGAAGTATATTTTAATTGAAATTTTGTGATTCTGGGAATATATAGCAAAAAAAATTCAAATTCATTTACTGGAATCTAATTTGTGTGTAAGTAATTGAGTAGTATTTTAAGTATTGAGTAGTATTTCTTTTCCAAAAAACACCTAAGTAATATTTTGTTTAGCTGAAAAATCATCCTTTCATTTTCATTTTTCAACCGTAGGTCAGTCAGATGTGCTGGTTTCATCTGTGAAAATGGACTACAGTGATCTTCTTATAAAAAAGTTTATCCATTACTATAAAGTTTCTCCGTGTAAGCATTACTTTTAATAGTTTCAAAATGTTACCTACATCATAATATTCTGTTGAATTCTGTCATCATCATAATTAATCTTTCAATCCTAAGAGTGGTAGACTCTAGGTCTTCATTCCTACATCCCTCTTTAGTTGGCCTACATATTTATCCTTTGGTCTTCCCTATTGGGGTTTCTATTTTATTTATCCTTTGATAATGTGACTATTCCCTTCTGTATGGTGCTCCATATGGTCTTTTCCTCTTCTGCTTCTCTGTACACTTCTTTATTTCTGACTTCATCCATCCATTTGATCGTCAGCAATTGTCTACAACACCAGGTTTCATAGACTTGGAAACCATTCTACGAAAACACTTACTATTTAAATTTTTTTCAAGTTGGTACATATAAGGAAAGAAGAGGAAAAAGTAGTTCAGTGAAAAGGATTAGAAAAGGGATTTGGGATCTTCACTTATTGCAGAAAATAGGAATGAAATGCGTGTGTTTGGCAAAATGACCCTATCATCATTAGGAAGCTTGAACTTTTGGACAAAACAATATGATGAAATTTTCCTTCTCTGCAAAATTGGTTCAAAAGTATACATACTGTAATTATCAATAATTTTGGCCCCTTAAGCTTTGCATTAAATATTAGTCTTGTAACCATCAACACAATCATCCAACTGTCTCTGCCTTTTGATCTGCACACACCACAGCTTTAGCGATGACCGTGGCAGCATCTATTTTACATAAAAAACTGAGAACTGGAGGAGCATGATGCCTGCTAAACAATTTGGCTAAAAATGTCCAACTATAGATTTCTTTGGTATTAGCAGCTCCATCAATCTATTATTAGTTTGTCCTAAGTATTGTCAAGTTTTCAGTAAGTTTCATCATTGTAATGCTGAAGGAGATATACTATCCTTTATATTAAAGAAAAGTGTGATGGTGATGGAATCATGCTGGGATTACTGTTCAAAGATCTGCTAAATCACTGCTCAAGTGGCTTTTGATTCAAATTTCTTTTTTGCCACTCAAGGAGATTCATTTCCTTGTTTACTATATGGCTATCCTAGAACCCCTGTCACCACTTCACTAATATAGCATACAATATATATGTATTGTCATCTCTATATGATTTCACTACTAGCACATTTTTACTTATTTAAAAATGTTCATGCACTGAAACTTAAATGAGTTACATAATTCCTGGAACTAACCATGTAGGTGCTTGGGCATTAAGTTACTGGGCTGTTAATACTCCTGCAAAGAAATAATAGTGGAAAATTTATATCCTCACATTGCATTACTATTTATGGCAATCGTGTGCTCTTGTGGTGGTAGGATATTACTACAAGTATTTTTGAATGCGAAGTACAATGAAAACACAAATACTTATTTCCATTGATCGTTATGGGCCCAGGTTGGAGAAGCACCTCCCTATGTAATACTGAATAGTATTGATAACTTAAGTTTGAATTTGTGACGATTTAATGCAACATGACCAGGCCTGCAAGAAACATTCATTTTGTTTTAGTTAACCATAATTGGCAAAACCTTAACTTGCTCTTGGGTTCCACTTTATCCACTACTATCTTTCCTGGAATTGTTCTTTTTAGTTTAAGTATGATCGTAAGCAATGATAACAGTATTTGGTGTAAAATTCCATTTTTTTATTGCATATAACATTGTTTTCATAGATTTTTATATATATTTTTTTATATTTTAAAAGTTGACCATTGAAGTTATTTTGGTTAGTTCCTCAAATGCTGTAATAATTAACAGATTTTGGAGAGGACTAATAATTAGAGTTCAAATTTCAGAGAAATATCAATTAATCAAAAATCAATTTTATGAAATGGCATAAAAATATTATGCCATATATATATTATTGAGTATCAAGGTTTTATGAATGATGAAAGTGCAATTTGAAAGTTGTCTTGGTGAGTGAAAAAGTTATTCACATGGTATTTAGTATTTTAAGATCATAAATTAGAAGCCCCTGGAAATTATGTAAATGGATTGATTCACAGTCATACATATTTTGTATGCCTTTTTTAGTTTAAGGGAGTGATGACTTTATTAAATTCATGCCCAAGAGATTGGAAACCTTTAACTTGGTTTTGCGTAAAATGATGGATGGAAGATGAACATTTACAGTTCTTAAATAACATCAATTAATGAAGTGAAGGATTGTTTTAATGAAATTTTGCACCATGTTTATTGAAATTGTTATTAAGTAGAAAAAGTTAAAATTCTTTATTTAATCCTCCATAACATAGAAGTAGTTTTACTATTACACAGAAAAATATTTTTCTATAGAAATTGCTTTCTTACCAATATTTAATGGATGTTTTTCAAGGCGTTATTATACTTTAGTTTATGAATAACCATAGTGTAAGTTAGCTGATTTACTGAAGGTCTATTTTTTCATTGAGACATCTATTTAATTGGAACATCATAGTCCAGTGGATAGAGCACTAGACTCCTAACCGGAGGGGCCAGGTTCAATTCCGGGTGATGCCGAATGGCACCCTCAGCTTAAACCAAGATGGGTGACTTTTCAGGTACCAAGTCATCCTGGGAAATCACAGGCAGTACAGGGAAAGGAACCCTTATGTGTGAATTCCACATGCCATTGGGCTTAGTACTGGGTGAGCTCTACCTTCATCTACCAAACTAACCTTCAGGTTGATTACTGCATTTTTTTTAATTAGTGGGTAAAATTTTTTATTTGCACTCAGTAATAAGATAATTAACCTACAACCCAGTTCTGCATATACAATGCTCCACTCATAGCCAAAGAAGCTGAAGGTACAAATCCTTCAACCCATTGTTATTAATATTTACAGCAAAACATATTTGGTGATTTTTGAGTAATTTATGAGCTTTTAATTTTTATAAAATAGGGGTTACTAAAATTTGCTTACATGTATTTATTAGCTTCCTAATACTGTCATACATGAGACACTATCATTGGGTTCCTTCGGGGTTTTTTCATTGGTAAATTTCATAGTGAAATCCATAATTCCTATATACTTAATTAAGTCCCTCTCAATTGCCACCATGGCAAATGGTTTAATCATTGATTGCATCTGATAATGTTTTTGTCGATTTTGAAAGTAGAAAATGACCTTTCCTCATAGCCATTTGAAATGACTGTTCACATAAGTCGTATGCAAATCAGTAAACAAAGTTTTCACACATGTCAGAGTTTGTATTTTTTAAATATTAGAATGATTGATTTAAAAATGTATTATAATATTTAAAAGCGAACCATGTGCTTGATGAAATTGTCCATTAAATGTATTTTGTTTTAGAAATGTATGCAATGAAATGAACCATGGTCTTTGAATAGCATATAGTATAAAGTGAAACCATAACAAAAAGCCATGAATGAAAAAAATTGTAATAAATAAATGCCTTATGGTTGAACTATTATTTATTTTATGGCAGTAATGAAAACAGAATATAATAAATAAATTCTATATCTTGTTGGAACAATGGATTTATTTTATGACCCCTACATAGTTAGATTTCAGATATTTGTTCTGCGATTAATAATGGACCTTGAATCAAGGTTGCTAAGTTTGACCTGAGGACTCCAGCAGGAATCTCCATTTTTATTATGGTTTTTGAGACCATGTAGAATGTGCTAGTGCAGACACAGACCATGTACTGTAGCCTTCTCTAAAAGCTACCTCCATGTCCTTGAGAAGCAAACAGCAACTCAAATGTCCTAAAGCAGCCATCTCTTTAAGCCCATCAACCAGATTTGTTTCATTCATACCTCTTATCATACAAGTCCTGTTCTGCTGGGGATGCAGTAGGGAGTTGGTTGTTTCTACGTCTCATTATGCCCCATAGCCACCCATCCCTGAAGAAGGGATCATATGGTAGACTGAGATAGCAACAAACAATGTGTATCGAAGGACACGTTGTGTGAAACTCAGCATGGGTGTGAAAAGCTTACCATAAGGAGCCATAATTGCATCTTTTTCTTTAAACGAGACCATCTTGGTAGCATAGTGAGTGCCAGAGCCAATTGCTTCCAAGAATTCTCCATGATCCAGTTGGCTCTCCAATGATATTGCTACAGGGAATTCTGAAGGAATTTCTAAAATGATAAAATTTACTTTTTTCTACACTTCACAGGCAAAGAGAAACTGCATCTTGAGCATACAAAACTTGTTAATTTCAAATTTCATCCTGCATCAAGGTGTCAATCCAAGTCATTGTGCATTTTGATTTAGTGGGAGTGGCAGCTAAAATGAGCAAGGTTGTGATGAATCTCAAGGAGAGAAGGAGTGGTATCTTGGAAGGGAGTATCAGTGAGGAAAATTACAGACATTTTTTAAATTCTGTAAAATGCAAGTAACACAAAAAAATAAGTCTGATATTGAGAGATTGGGAGAAAAAAAGAAGCTGGGAGTGAAAATAAAATGGAATTCAAAGGCTTTTGAAGTGAATGATGCTATTTTTGAGTGGTTTAAGTATGTTCATGCTATAATGTTATGAGTGGAACGATGGGGGAGGAGAGAAACAGGAGAAGGCTTGGCAGGTGATGGAAGAATTAAGTGTAGAAAACTTTGTGGTAAGCATTGTGGTGGTAGGAGTATTTTAGGAAATACCACAAATTATATTTTCATAGTTTGTGGGTAATGAATTGATATTAATAATAAATATGCAGATGATTGGTTTTCAAGATTGCCACCAATATTGGAAGGTTTCAATCCTCACGATATTTTTAATGTTGACGACAATAACCTATTCCTTTGATAAATCCAAAAAATCTAGAGCCTTCAACAATGAGATGGGCACAGGTGGAAAGTTGGCTTAGGAGAGATTTGCTGTTATTTTTTGCTGCAATACTCTAGGGGGAAAGGAGTCTACATTGATAATTAGGAAATCAATGAAACCCTGATCATTTAAAGACCTCAATTTGAACCTTATAGGGATTAAGTGGAGAGCCAACAAAAGAGCTAGGATGACATCTGACATTTTTAATTCCTGGTTCAAAGTTTTCAACAGAAAAATGAAGAATGCAAAGAGAAAGGTAGTGTTACTGGACAATATTCTCTACCATCATAACATCACACTGTCTAATGTGAAGTTATTTTTTTCTGCCAGTGAACACAACTGAGAGGTTACAGCCTCTCAGTTGTGTTCACTGTGTTCAGTCAGATCAAGGAATAATTCATACCTTAAAATTACAGCACAGAATGAGGGTTTTTAGGTCCCTTACCTCAAGAATGGACAAGACAGATAGTGCTTTGGAGCTTTTGAAGTCCATCAGTCAGTATTTTAAATGTTAGAATGCACTACAAGAAAACTCAATCAGATACTGCTTTCACACTTGTCTCGAGTATTATATAATTATGTAGTGAAGAGATTAACAACAATGGGATTACATAAAATTTGTATTATATTTGCAGAAATACATATTCATCGCTCTTCCTTGGGAACTTTGTTTGTTAAGGACAAGAAACCCACACATAATTAGAATTTTACGCCGGTCTGTTGGAAAATTTAAATTTTTAGTTAAACAACTTTGAAATTCTTTTTTTGGGCATAGTCAAAAGTCAACCATTCTCCACTCTCAGATTTGGCATGCATGATGATGTTAAAGCAAAACTGTGCGACAAGCTGAAGATTTTAGTTATTCTGGTGAGCAAAATTAAAAGTAATTTTAATGAAGCCTTATTACATTTTTCCAGTACTTTTCCCATTACTTAAAAGTCTAATTTATGCTCAATCAGCACTAGTGGCCCATAAGTTAAATATTGGGATTTTTTTCCTGTTAAATAGTGAATGTTATTAATGAACAATGATAAGTGTCCATTTTATAACATTTGTCGATGATTTCTTTATTAATACCAATTAACACAGTCAACAGCTGCTCAATAAGACTCAAATTGTTCTAGATAATATCTGGCATTGGTGTTGTGGAAATAACCTTCAACTAAATTTCAAAAAGACCTAGAAGACTAAATTCAGTCAGTCAGTATTACAGAAGGAAACTAAAGTAAACAGCATTGAAAAAATCATTTTTGCACCAAGTGGTTCTCAGGGTTACATGATCAGCAAGCTGGGGTATTCAGAAAGTCTGTTCCAAATTACATAGCACTATGACCAAAATTAGATTTCTTCAAAATAAATAATATACATAAGAAAAAACAATGTAAAAATGTTTGAAAACTGTGAATTTTTATTTATAATATATCCTACATCTGAGGGATCACATACAATGTCACATGAATATTGGAGGTGATTTCAAATTTTCATTAAACAAATTGACATTTAGCAAGGTATGCCTGTATTAGGTCCTGTTTCTGTTCATATGATTAAAGTATAATGTGCATCCAATTCATCACTTGTGAAATTATAAAATTTATTAAAAACTAAATTTAAAAAAATAAATTTTAAATAAAAAACTTAAATTTATTAAAGCTATAATAAAATTATTATTATTACCAATTCTTACGTTTCCCATTTAGCATGACAAAAAAATAGAACTTTTCGCAGCACAAATCTATTTTTTATGCTTTAAAAAAAATAGAATTGAATGAAGGCTGGTTCACATTGAATGTAAGAACCTAAGAAATTAAGATTTGAGTATAAGTATGAGAATGGGACTGTTCATAATGCATCTTAACGTAACTTAAGAACTTAACATTATGCAAAAGATGGCCGATTCTTATCTTTTAAGTTGTGTTACGTTATGTCAGTAAGATGTCCAATAACGAGAGAGAGAGCTCTTTTAAGTTTTTCAATCATGAGCGATTGTGGCTTGCACACCATCATCACTATTACCCATTCAAAATATCTTTGTCATTCAGGGGTAGGGGTAAAGGAATAGTCTAAATAACAAGACTTTGAGGGAATTGACAGCAAATAGGGGGGCGGGGCAAAAATGGCGAAAAACTCAGTTGCTTTCCTACTTTCGCTGAGTGAACTTTGTCTCTCCTGCCAAAGTGTTGCCAAGAGTGTTCGTGGTTCATACACAATTGTAAAATGCATATGCCTAGTGTCACGTGCAAAGAGAGAAAAATGGCAATGCAGCCATTTAGTCCTCCCCCTTGTGTGTGTACCCCCACCTCCTTGTAGTGGTGGAGGCACTTGACAAGCTTTGAGCTCGCCCAAACAGTCAGTGATAAAGATATTCTGAATGGATGATAGTGATGAGAAAGTAAAGTACACACATTTTTTTTTTGTTCCCCGGACACAACTGGTGGATCGTGTACCCCTGGGATCCTGATAAGCCATT
>LYUA01000584.1:595892-608645 GCA_002093875.1 Calopteryx splendens | reverse complement strand
ATTGCACGGAGTTTATTGTCTTTCAAGTCACTCCATGGCTCATTCCACTTCTTCAGCACTGCGTTCCGCAACGCCCCCTCCATTAGCCCCCGTGGTTAAACAATACTGGCCATCTATGAGGCATTCAATGAAGATACTTGAGCTCTAACCTTATTTAAAGAGCAATAATACCTCCACATGCATGATGTGAATGCACCCCTTTCAGTCACAGAAAGTGATATGGAGATGGCTTTCTCTGTCAAGAAGAATTTCTCAGCTCTGGAAATGGACACCATGAATAACTTCTGGTGGAAGAAGTTCACTTACACCCATAAACACCTCACCAGAATGTTCACATTCTCTATGTATGTTAGAGGACCTGTACCATCTTGGCTGGCAGAGGGGTACACAATTCTCATAATAAAAAGGAATACTTATTGAATCCAAGGAACTGTCATTCTATAACCTGCCTCATTGCTGTGTACAAGGCATTTACGGCCATCCTGAATGACTTCATCCTCCAGCACATCCTGCCAGTGTGGGAGGAGATTTATGAACAGAGAAGCTCAAAGTGAAGCATCTCTGGTTGTAAAGACAATCTGCTCATTGATAGGTGTGTATGCATAGATATGGCAGAATATAAGCACAACCTATTAATGCCGTGGGATGACTACAGAGAAGCATTTGAGACCACTTCAATTTAGCCTCTCATCGGCATGTTACGGATGATGAAAGTCAACCTAGATGTAGCGCCCTGCATGGAATAGCTGCTATCGCTCTGGAAAACATGCTCCCATCTGGCAAGCCGACAGCTTCAATGGAGCTGGTAATGTACTCCTGAGATGTTTTCCAAGTTGACAGCTGGAACCCCCTCCTGTATTTTCCTCCTCCCGCTCTCTCAAGTTCAGAAGGGGAAACGGATGTTAGTGGTGACCATTCTAATAGGAAGCCTACATAAATATTGCCCATATCTTTTACATTAATGATCTTAAGCTATATACTTTATTGCCAAAGTACTCTTTCTTGCCCTGGATATTGAATGGAAAAATACAATGAGGCTATCCAGAGAGTTTCAGGACTGCTTAGTTGGTAGTCCCTCCGCCATAGAGTAGCCCTTGGCACAGCATGCCAAGTGTTCCATAGCACAGACCGCCTGCTGCATCTCATGAAGACCACCAGAGTTCAGGCATGGATGTTTCTACTTTTAGTTAGATTTTTCATTAGTTCCATTATTTTTCCTATAATTAAAAAAAATTAATTAATTATTTGCCGTAAATATAAACAAATATATTTTTGGAACCTTATCCAGTATCACTGAACAAAAAATTAACAACATTCATAACTTTGTTATATTATTTATTTAAACAAAAAGAAAATACTTCCACATTTTTTTCAGTATAATGCAGGAAAAGGCAGTGGAATATCCCCATGTGTCGTAGGAAATGGCCATAACTATTTTTGCAGGTATCCCCACTTGTCACAGTGAAAGGGTTAAATAACAATTCAGCATATTACAATAAGATACGTATGTGCTCAGGAGTTCAGAAATATCATTATGATATTTCCAAATAGAAAAAAAATATTTTTTCTTGTGGGTACCTTATGAATTTTAAATCAATGGTAAAAGGGGTCACTTGGTGGTATTCCTTCATATTTAAACACCTGAATTTGTTTTCCACACATATTTTATTGGGCACAACCCGGGTTTCATTGCGTTGTGACATCTTCAGGTTCCTGAAAATATCGAATTCGAAGGTGAAACCTGGCTCGTGCGCAGTAAAATATATGTGGAAAACTAAGTAACGTATTTTAATTTTAGTCTAAAACCAGCAATTCCTCTTATAGCCTTAAGTCTTTTTGGCAGCTTATTAATTAAGCTAATGCCCATTTCCTTCAGTCCCATTTTTTACAGCTTTTGTTCTTATTCATCCACCATGTATGTTATGCCTGTCCCTAATGAAATGGTGATGATAATCATAATGAAATTAATGGTCCTGAATGTTATTTTGTAGTCACAAAATACCTAAGTACCAAAATGGGTTTACATGGAAGGAGGAATGTGTTCAAATCCCTGAATATAGCTGTTAATGGTGAATGATATTTTTCCACAAAATTATTTGGGAAAACTTTTTTGCATTTTTAAAATAGGTACAGAAATGTTGGTAGAAGACCAAAATATGATGCAATATACAATCTTCAATTGAATTCCCCATAAAATTAATTGAAGAGTATTTTTTTAATTTGTGATTTCACGAAATTGTCTTAGAAAAAAGCAAATTGAATCTCCCATGTAGCACAGAAGTTTTGTATGGATTTCCCACACAATAAATGAACTCAATAAAATGCCTGAAAATTTACATGCAGAAATTTGTTCTTCTCGTGATGGTCCTTTAGTTTTAACAAGTAGACTCATTTTTTATTATGCGAGGAGTAAATCATTTTAATTTTATTAACATTAAGATTTATGTCGTTGTCATAACATCATTTATGCATCAATCAGTAGGAGGCCTTGAATTTTGCTAAAGGTTGTGACGAGTGCATGAGGATAATATTGCATAAGTGTATAAAACAGGTTTAATCTTTCAATATCCTTTAAATAGTTTGGCAGTTGATTAGTGTAGAGCGAAAAGAGGTGGCCGCAGGATTAGGAACGCCTAAAGAATATTACATACATGGGATGAAAATGTTCACACGTTAAACAATATTGCTACGATGATTGGATATTGAAAATTTTATTGTATTTTGTAAATATGTTGTACTTATATTAATATCCATCAGGAATCATAAATTTTATCAATAATTTTATAGTTAACTTAATTTCACATTTCATTACAATGTAGAAATTCAGCCTCTGCGCTGAGGTGGTTCCTGTCATATTTGATCTTTCAGTCAAAAACTTTGTTGACTTCATCCTCCCAATCTTTCCCATTCAATGCTAATTTTCCACTTCCTGCACCATATTTTGAAGGCTGTTATTCTTCTCTGGTGTTCTTTTCCAATGGTTCATGTCATATCCATAGAGTGCCTTGCTCTAAAGAAATGTTTTTGCATGCCTCTTCCTTCTTTTCTCTTCTCTGAGCATACTATTGACCACTTCATAATGAATGCTTTCTTATTTTTAGCAATTCTGTACTTGATGTTAGTTGAACTTTTTCAACACATGTAATACTGCTACAGAGTTAGATTTTAGATTCCACTCATCCTAATTTAACTTCTCATAGGACTATGTATGCATTCAGATTATCTTGTCAAATTTCTAAGATTTTAGTTGTCTACATAATGATGTTCATGCTATACTTTTAACGCACATACTTGCATTTCATTTCCTGTGCATTCCATTGCCTTTCAGTATGCGTAGAGGATTTCTTAAGCCCGCCCCATTATTGGGTTCACCAACCAAACAGCACATGTCTATTTCATACCCATTTACTCATTCCTTTTCTCTCCCAAGAATATATCGATTAGTGTTGGTGAGAATTTAAATACTCGCTTAACTCCTGCTTGTTTGTTGATGAATCAATTTTAATCTTTGATCAGGGATAAATTGTTATATTTTGAAATCATTTTCAGCATGGAAGACTTGTTTATGCAAATTGTGAAAGAAGCTACCAATACAAAATTCTCTGCACTGAGGAAAGCATCACAAGAAGCACATGGTAATTTATGATACATATACAGTTCATGATGGTTGCAATGCCAACTCACTCACTCCCTAGAAAAGTAATAATGTATTTATTGTTCCTTGCTTCCCAGATATCCTGGAAAGCCAACATGGAATGCTGCGTGATCCCCCACATGAGCTTCGTGCTAAATGTTTTGCAGCTCTCCGACTTGCATTGGAAACAAAGAGGAGTAAATTTGTTGCTTATGGACTGAGTGGCCTTCATGTAATATATATAAAGCTGATATTTTTGAAATAATTTTCATTGGATAATGAATGCTTGAAATTATGAATGAATGTGTACTTGACTCATTTTCAGAAATTACTTCGAGATGATAGATTTCATTCTAATTTTGAACCTGAAGATGATTCCTTATGGCTCCCTTCTCAGCTTCTTGAAGCAATTAGTTCCATTAGTTTGCAGTCTGATGATTCTCAGGTTGATATGTTAAAGGTAAGACCTATTGTTATTGTGAGGTAAAATGAAAGAAAACTAATATTTATGTTTGAGCATTATGAGATTTCATTCAACAACTTCTATCTCTAAGTTAATGTAAAATGCTCAATTTTAAGGTGCTGTTGAATATGGCTTGCACCAGTTACTGGACTATGAATGGGCGTATAATTATTCAAATTCTCACTGTCTGCAGTGAAGCATATGAGACTGGTAATCAAGCTGTTAGAACAGCTGCTCAAGCTGCTACAAGTCAGACATTACGGTCGTTTTGCAGCTTTCTTGGTATGTATAAGTATTCTTATGGCTATGAGAAGGTTTGGCATACTTGGAGCTACATATTTTCATTTTGCTATTTTTTGTAGAGGAGGAATCTCAGGAGTTGGAGAGAAGTTGGAGAAACAATGGAAAACCATCTGATAGAAATATAATTGGGGCTTCATGCTTTAATGAGGCGATACCAATTCTCCAGTTCATATGCAGTAGATTAGAAGAAGTTCAGACGTGAGTTAAAAAGTTGCTACATACATTTGTAGCTCTGTCATACACTTTATAATGCTGGTAATCATTATTTAAGAAAATATTCTATTGAGGTATTTTCTGCACAATCATGGTTTAAATTGTTTTATTGGATTAATTTTCTAATATCGTTTACCAGGGATATATTACCAGTTTCCCTGTATGGCATTTCAAAATATTCATAATTTATTGACTATACCATTGCAATGAATTATATGGTATTTAATGGGAAATGGATTTATTGATATACACTCAGAGGGACATCAGGAGAACGACCTTCTGCATGCCTGGATGCACTTGATGTTTTCCATCAGTAAGCCATCCTCTGCACTGAATACTCTTATGATGAGGACTATCAGCAGAATTGCTACAGCAAAAATATCCATATGGCCCTGAAAAGGACTTTCAACAAAAACTGTATGGCCCCAAAAGGGACCTCCATTGACAAGGATGAGACCACGGAATGAAAGAAATAATTATAAGAAATAAGATAATAAATAAGAAAAATGTAAGAAAAAAATCTCAAGAATGCACGGGAGACAAAACAGGGATGATTTACGAGCCCCTGGGAAAATTAAGTAGCCAAAATTAGGTCTTTAATGGATCTGTGAATAGACACAGTGTAAGCCCAAGTGTGGACATAACTATGATGTGGGTTGAATTACACCAATTGTGAACATGGGACTATGGAGATGGCAAAATTAAGAGGATGCTCAAGGAGTTTTAAATTATTTGTATGAGCAGTTGGCCAAATCAGGGAGCAGTGTTCTAGTATGAGAAGCACACAACCAGAGGTGACAGTTTTTAGAGCTATGGAGTCTGTAATCTCAGTAAATCTGTAGAGGATTCCACCAACAGATGTGAGTTTAGGAAATGGCTAGAAAAATGACCAAATTGGCACTTCAATTTTTCAAGGTTTCTTTACTCCCTCCCAATGCACTGGAATTCAGATGTAAGTTCATTCATTAACATCACAGCTAAAAACTCATCCTATGTGGTTGTGTTAATTTCAGCCAGTTCCTGTGATTCTGATATGGTGATAGTTGTTTGTTTCCCTATAGTGATATTGATCTTATGGAGAAGTAGAAAAGTAATGTTATTTTATCATCTTTCTTCTTATTTGAAGATCTTGCTAAAATGGAATATGGTAATTTGTGTAGTTAAGAAATGTCAATTTCTGTTCTAGTGAGCTTTGAAGCAAACAAACTCATGTAAGTGAATTCCCTGTAAAGTGCCTGATGAGAGGTTAGAATACTGGCATCAGTTAACCATTTTAGGCATGGTGACATGACTGTTGAAGTATTTTATTGCTGTGGGTTCAGAGAAAGAAAGTGACAGCTTTACTTCAAGTTTATGGTAGTAGTGGATTGAGTCTTCATCTTATAATTGCTGTTGATTTTCTTTGAACATTTGGAATTAATTACTAATAATGCACCTCTGATTGTCATTATATGTGCACTATGTATTGCCAGTTGAAATGCACATAATTTCCATCATGTGTGGATAATTATTTATCTTGTTTTGTATTACCCTAATTTAATATTTTATATTGCAGTAAGTGCAAAAATATGTCCATGGTGAAACTTGGAGTTGTACTAGGGTGGTTTAAAGGAATTGTTTTTATTGTTAATATGAAGCCATTAAAAACCTTATCCTGGTATCTGTTAATTTTTTCTCTATCTGTCCCACAGTGAGCCTACAGGAAGATCTGGAAATAGTGTAGTATTTCTCCTGGAATGCCTTCACACATTGATTTCGAGCCTTCCCCAGTGGATCCACACTAATAAACACTTTACAATGTTCCTGTGGCAAAAATTTTGCCCTCTTTTAATTGCATTTTTGGGATCCCCGAAAGTAGACAAAAACATTGTCTCAGGAAGCAAAATGGAGGAGGAAATGGGAAGAGGATCTGGCTGTCTAGCTTCAGCTCCTAGTTTTAATAGTAATGAAGCTAAAACTGTGTACAGGTGAGTTACCCTTTAAATATATATCCAATTACAGAATAAAGATTTTAATTAGAGATGTTAAATTTATCGGAATGACTCACAACTCTAATGTATAACCTGAATTTCAGCATTGGAACACAACTCGTTCGATTGGTTGGTCGTGTTGGATCCCTGAGGCCAGTGTTAGAGTCATTTTTCCATCGAATGCTTTTGTATCCACCTGCAAGACATAGGTTGGAGGCATTGAAAGCATTAAAAGAGGTATGTGTTCAGAAAAGTTAATTTGGCATATTTACGTATGTATTTTGTACCACAGAGTTATGCAGAGGGCATAACCCTTACTGGAACATGTCTCCTCCTCCTCCTCCTCAGTTCTCACTCAATCACATTCTATGATATAATCTTTCATTCACTTATCTCTTTGAATCATAAATCAGCTGATTTTAATGTTTGGCAGCAACTTCCTCCTAAATGGTGTGTTTGTTTTAATCCCTCAGAATTGAGTAACGTAGCCAATATGTTGGGGCCGGGTATCAAATGTCGCTGAGAGCCGTACTCACTTCTATAATTAACATTAACCTTTGAAATACTTACATGGGTAAGCAATTGAAACTTCCTCCTTTGAGCAGTATTTCAAACAATTCCATTCATTTCTGGCACTTCGAATGTCTAATAAATACTAATTGTGAAAAACAAAATCAAAGTAATCTCCCAAATCACTCAACAACCACTTATGAACACTTTTCAAACATAAATGTGTATGAGATTGTATTCACCATTCCGTCTTTCTTTCTCAAGGGTCACAGTGTAACTGACATAGGGAGGTAAGCTGTCAAGTGCATCCTCCCTCACACCATCATACACGGTGGGGGTTTAAACCGCATTAGGAATAAACTGCTAGGTTTATTCCTTGCTTGCCCTTGTTCCTATGATGTTGACTGTGCTTTCTTTCATATTTCCATCAAATTTACATACCGTAGTTTTGGTTAAGGTCATACTCACAATGAGCACAAATTTAAGCAGTGCATGGGTCCAAATTTTTAGTCTTGCATGTGTATCATTGATGGATGTTGGGCTTACTGAGAAATCCTGAAGATTCTTGCTCTATGTATCAGCAGCCAGGTACAATACCTAGTATTTGCACCCTAAGATGTGTGCCCTAGGAATTGGTACCAAGGAGATGGTACCTAGTTTTCTTGTCATTGGCATCACAATTCCCGGGAAAATTATATGTCAGTAAATAGAAGGGGTTGGGGACAGTATCTAGGTATCAAGAAATACGTATGAACCTTGAAGGCTCCGTGCTGCTTCTGGGAATTTATGTCGCATAGGTTGGCTTTGTGAACAACAGTTTTAATTTGGCGGCTATATATAGGAGTCTCGGGCTGGCCTAGAGTGCTCTGATTGGCTGCATAAGAGTCTGGATTTAAATGCAATCTAATAATAATTATAATAATTATTATTATTATAAGATAAAGCTCTTAAAATGTTAAATCAAAATTCTTATGAACTTCATGGAAATGGACTAGGGAGTCATCGCACAGTCTACCTCCAAGGGGCTGGCAGTGAAGGGGTTAAATGAAGTCTTTTCTGATTGGTCACTGCTTTCAGCCAATGTGGCCAGTCTAGGATGTCCTCATACAAAAATTATGAAGATCCAGCAGTATTCTTTATTCAGATACACGATCGGTTTATCCCCGTAGAACTTACGGATGCCTCATGAGGTCAATTCCTGAGTAATATCTTTGAAATATGTGAAAGTAGGAAGCCTCTGCCCAGAACAGAGAATGCCAAGAAAGAAACTGCAGCCAAAAGCAAAAATTGATATTTTACCTGAGCACTGCTGGATATGATTCATGATTAGTGGGAAGAAGTAAAAAAATATGAGAGAAGTAACTTGTTGGAGGTAGGTGCTCATGGGCTACAAATATCACGTTTCTTCTGTTGTTCAAGAATGATTGGTTACCACTGACTCATTTAGCCTAGTGATTTCAAGAAGGGCACAGAGATATGGGAGGGTGGGAAAAATCAAAGTGTGTTCAATAAGTTTATCAGTATTTCACCCATTATGTTTTTTACATTTGTATGAGTACAATCTCAGCATCCACGTGCCCTGTTTTTCTGCAGTAGTTGTACAAATTTTAAAAATATTATCAAGTGTTGATGAGAAAAGCAGAGCATGGACATCTTGAGAAAAAACTGAGTGTGATGAAAGACAGTAAACATGTTTGGTCACAATAACTTGGCAAAAATTGTGTGTTTAGTGTGGACTAATACAAATTTCTTACATTTTGAAACGTAAAGACAAACTGCTCCGTGGTAAGGAAATTGAAAACTATGACAACATAACAAAAACATTAACCAATTCCATTTCATTTTTTAGATTTTATGTAGGCACTTTCTCGACTTCTTTTTTATGCATTCATTAGGGTTCATGCAAACAACTACTTTTTGTTGTTATACATGGACATATGTAAAAATAAAAAAATAGATTCTTCAAGCCTACAGTTTGCCCAGCCTAACTGCTATGCTGTCTTGACCCCTATTAATTGACCACCTTTCTAGAAGACCACTTTTTTCAGGAACCATCAGTGGTCACTGTAGACAGGTTCCACTGAAAACTAATGTAGCTGAGACTGTACGCCAAGTACACATAATGTATGATCTCTTGCAGGACACAACATTCTTGGTTCAGTGGATTATTTATCTGGTAATTTCTTTTAATTATTCCATTTATGTATCAACAAACTTTATGGTTTTATTTGTTTCTTACGCATAAATTTATCACAATAGCTCATGCCAACCTCCATTCTTTTTGGGAGCATAAGCCCCATCATTTATTAGGGATTTTTATTATGTGATTACAAATATTTTAGTCATATGAACTGAATTCTTAACTTGCCACACAATGAAGAAATCCCCAAAATATTTAAATATGCGAATTCTTTTATGGATTAAGTAATGTACTTTTAATTGAAAAGGATATTTAAACTATTCAGACTTAGCTTTCCTATGAAAATCAGTTTCATAAACTTCCAAGGTCCGCACATAGAGTAGATAGACTTTAAAGGTGGCCATCAGCATCAACGACAATTTTTTTAACATAGCACTTTAATTCATAGGACAGGGAATAATTAAAGTAGCACCCTTACTGACTGGTTTGTGCCTTTGGGGTGATGGACCCCCCCCCTCCCCTCTTACGGAACAAAAACCAATCATACACCCCACACTTTCCCCTTAAAACAATTCTCCCCATTCATGCCGCCTGTGATGCTTAACTCTCATTTGACTTTGGGCCATGTATTGCCACTGTGTTCTTCCCAAGTCAAGCCTTTACAAACAAATCTTCCTGATAATGGTCACCTTTGTTGGCTGAAAGAGCGATATAGGAGTATTCAAGACATTTTTTGACAAAAATTATAGCTGCAAAAGTAACAAATGAATGAAATGAGTGCTCAAGCAGTTAATGATTAGGAGACACTGAGGATTTGTGAAATAACATCTGTTGACAGCAGGGTAGTCCTTCACATCACTTCATTCACTGAGATTCAACATAGTATGCTATGCATTAAAAATTCATTTTTCTGTTGTTGCAATTTTCAGAAATTTCTTTTTTTCTTTCTTTATTACATATTTATGATGCATGGCTGATCTTGGTATCATAAATATTAAAATAACCTCCCATTGAAGTAGAGGCTGGATGAACTCATTTCCACTGTAAACATGCTTAGTGAAATTCCAAAATTTGCTCATTATTAGAACTGGTAAACTTGTAAACTGAGGCAAAGTCTAAAGCTTGCATCTGACGCTAAAGATTAAGGTATGCTTCCTCGAGTTCAAACAGAGAAAAGGGTGGAAAGGAAACTAAGAATTGCCATAATGTCATGAATCAGTATTGCTGTGACTCAGGCATTTGCATTTCTCATTGCTCTAACTTCTTATTAGACTCTGCTTCTGGCCTATTTGGCCCACTTGTCAGCATTTCATTCATCTTCTCTTCCTTTCAAATGAACATATCAGTTCAGAAAATTTGAGGATTGAGAGTACCTTGGAGTATCTTGGGACTTGCCTGGGTTATAATTAATGCACGTTTTGCTACTTTGAACATGGTGGCCCTAGTGGTATCTGCCCATCATGTCACAAGTTAATTCAAATATATAGTGAATAGCCCTCTGTATACCTCAGTGTATTATTGTTATAATATTTATCTGGAATTTTCAATGATAATGTGCATAATGAGGTTTTAGATAACCTTCAATGTTATAATTTGATTCTGATGGTTTTGTATTAGTGATATTAAGATGCAGTGGTAGCTATGCCAGGTATTTAAGTTCTATAAAAACTACCACTCATTGATATTAAAAGGAAAATTCTATGTACCTTGATCCTTTGCTTAGGTATTTAATTTCAAGGTTCTCTCATGTATTTTCCAGAAATTGTGTTTTGATATTTAAACTTTATACCATTGTTATCAGCACAATTATTTTTTTAATGAAGTATAAAGGAGAAAGTGTTAAAACAAAAGAGTGACTGTGAATATAAAATATAATATATAGAAAATATAGGTTGATAATCAATTTCATGTTTTTGATTCAGCTTCTTAGGAGCCCAAGTCGGATAGTAGATTTGGCGGGCCCAATACTTGTGGAGAGTGAAAAAGGATCCCAGCAAAGTGACATGGCTTTAATGAGGCTGTGGGTATATTATAACCTCTTTTCAAAATTTTTAAGTATACTTTTAATTATATAAGTAAATTATTAATAAATAGTATATATTAAAATACCCTTTTGGTTAATCTGTTAGCATTCAATGTAAAGAGATGACGCATTGAGTGCATTTCATGTTGAATGGACCTGTTGAATGACATGAGAGCTTTTGCATGTGATAGCTGTAACTATCTATAATACAATCAATTAACTCTGTAACAATTTGTAATCATGTATATTGTCTCCAGACAATGATTCATGGTAGCACCACAGATTCGCAATTTTGGGTACCATTGTGTGAAACTTGAAGACTGATAATGCGGTGTTCAATAGGTATACCTATTGAACACCGCATTATCAGTCTTAGGATATATCCTATGCATGAATAATGATAATATGTAAGTATATAATGGTAGATTTAGTTTTCTCTGTGTAATCCCATGTAAGATGTTGGCTACAGCTAACTCAGGATTAAATTGAAAACTAGAAAATCACAAACAACAGAAGATTATCCACAACTTTAATAGCATATACTAATCCCCAAATGAACAATTTTTATTTTTAAAAGCCAGTACTGTCACTCAGTCAGAATTGGTAATATTGTATAAAAACCGAGAAATGTGAATTTCAATCCTACATATGTACTTTAAAAAAAATTCAAATGTATACACTTAATTTTATTGTTTTTGCCATCAGAATTTAATACCTTTGAACAAAAGACAGAAAGTTAGCCAGACAGTGGGTATAGTGTTCAGCTATGAACTGGTCAGGCTGGGTCCTGGGTACAAAGCTGGGTGATGTACCTGGTCACCCCAGCTAAACCCAAACTGTGTGGTTTTAGTGGACACTGGATTTGTTGGAAACTTTGTGGGGAACCATATGCAATATTGAGAAATGAACTGGTCCCCTGGGGTTATGTGTGGCTTTCATACATTGTAGGGTTCAGTACAACTTGAGGTCTATACCTATTAAATCAATCTTGGGCTGTTACTGGTGGTTACTGTGGTTATGATTAAATGGTGACCTAACGAAGGTGAACATGCATTAAAATGATTCAGTGAATTGTTGTCGCATAATAATTTTACATGTATTGCTATGGTTTAGTTCCTGAGTATTTCATGCTACATGGTATATCTCTAACACATTCATTTTTTGTATATTTTACATAAGAATTAAGCATGTATAAAAACCTTGGCTTTAGCATAATATTAAGGGGGTTCAGCACTCTTTGGCCACTGGTTCAGTGTATGCAATGAAATGGAATTAAGTAACTACATACTTCATTTGTGGAGATGAAATTCGGGACTTTCTTTATCAAACAGTCTTTCGTTAGACTTGACAGATCCTCATGAGATGCTTAACACTAATGGTAGGAAGTGTGAATACTTGTATCCTGACTTGATGGTTCCATGCATACACCATTTAACATAATATTTTCATATTACTAATACCAGAGAATCTTATCTAGAAAGTCCAAAGGCGTAGCGT
>LYUA01000584.1:567480-581291 GCA_002093875.1 Calopteryx splendens | reverse complement strand
GAGCTCTACCCTCACCTACCAAACCGACCTTCGGGTTGATTACTGTGATATTTTTAGTTGGCATGTGTATTTAAAAATCATTGTAATTAGGGCATAGTATTTGTTTTATAAATTATGTAATTACCTGCATATAGTGGTTTGATATTACCCCCAACAAAGTATATTAAGTGGGTTTTGTTTTAAGTATGCAAATGGATCAGGTTTATTTGGGTTCTGCCATGCTGGCTATCTTGTGTCAAAATAGTCTGCAAATCGGGATGTTGGAAAGAATACAATAAATCCTGTATACTTATTATTATTTTGCATCTTCTGGTTGCAAACCAAATTTGAGCCATTTTAATTCAAAGTCACTTCTTAGTATTTTAATATGGTCACACTTAATTGGGTTTAGATAGGAGTTCTAAATTCAAGACTTCTCCTGAAATGCACCTTTAATCATAAAAAAATGTCTTTTCCATACCTGGAATTTTGGTGGATAAATTGCTGATTAACCAAACATGTTGCTGAAATATGTAACCAAATCTCTTTCCATCAAATTCCTGTGCTGAAAGAAAAAAAATGTTAAGGTGTGCCTCCAGCAACAATGTTCTTATTGTAATATATAAACATTAAGGTGAACTAAAAATTAAATGGAAGGTGATTACAGTTGGTCATCGACTTAAGACCAGGTGTGGTTCTGATAGGCTGGTCATAAGTCCATTTTGATGCAAGTCAGATAGTCATAATATTTTGGTAGATTTTGATAGAAATACTTTTTACATACACCATCTTGTTCCAATATGGCAGGTATTCAAATATTTTTAAAGCATTCATATTAAATCAAGAAAAAAATAGGAATTATGTAGAATCTTTGTGGTGTTTTTTGCTCTTTTCTTTAAATTATGATATTCCCTTTTTATCATTTTTCAGCATATTGCATAAATAAATATTCCTCCATTTTCTTCATTATCTATTTTTTTAAACTTTTTATATTATTTCTTTAGGCATTGTTTTGGTAAAACTTTAAGAAAAAAATAATAAAAAAGGGAAAATATTTTATTGACCACTTCCGCTTGAGAGCGAATAATCAATATCATCATCAAGGACAGTGCTCGATGTAACCAGAATTTTTTCAAAAGCATACTAAGCTTTGTCTGAATTTTTAATATCTTTTTATCATCATTAATTTCACATTACTCAAAAAAGGCATCTTGTATGATTTTATTCAATTCTAGCAAATAGCCCAAACTATTGGTCCATTCCCTCAAAATTTGTGAAAAGTTTATTTAATTGAGAAAAATCTTCCGATAATACCTTAGTGGTCAATTTCCTTTCTGGCTCTTCATTTTACTGTTTCTCCCTCTCTTCCCTCATTTCTTCTTGTGCCACTCTTACTTTTTCCAAAGCGATTAGTTCTTCGTTCCTAAGTTCTCCAAATTCTTCATCTAGCAACTCCTAGGCATCTTCCACTTCACACTTCAAAGAAATTTCTTGTCCAAGTTTTCCTATTTTTCTCACAATAATTTTAACTTTATGTTTACTGTCAAATTCATCTAAACTGTAATGTTGGGCACAAGTTTTCCAGATTGCATTAATGTATTTTTGGTCACAGAATCTCATGCTGTAGAAATATTTTTGATACAGTTCAAAATATTTTAATCTTTCCAAAACTCTTGTGAAGATTGTTTTGGTTCTGGATCCATGCTGCTACTGCTAGAGAAAAAGTATTTTGGAGGTAGTATGCCTTAAATGTGGCAATCATGCCTTAGTCCATGAGTTGGATGACAGGACTTTAGTTCGGTGACAAAGACACAACATGTTTGTCAAGATGGAGGTCATCCAGATGAGCTGGTTGCCCAGGTGCATTATCAAAGATCAATAAAAGAACATCTCTCTCCAAGCGATATTTACAAGCTTTTGGTATAAAACAATCCATGAACCAGTCTTCAAATAATGACTGTGTCATCCATGCTTTTGTGTTGGAACGGAAGTAGATGGGTAGTGTGTGCTTGTTCACCCTCTTTACAGGTACAGGTTTTCAAATTGATAAATTAGAATAAGTTTCAGCTTAAACCTCGTGATTTTCCTACTATTCAGCACGGTCAGCCTATCCTTTAGTGCCTTAAAACCAAGCATACTTTTGACTGCTTTCTGAGTATAGGTGCATTCTAGCATCCTTTTCAAGGACAATCCAGTTTCTTCCACATTGAAAATCTGCTCAGGTTGATACCCTTCTTCTGCAATTATTTCATTGAACCTTTCAACAAGCTCCTCAACTCAGAACTCCTTCCTCATCTGCACTCGCTGCTTCTCCAGTGACTCAAACAGTATGAAGTCCAAATCTCTTGAACCAGCCTGTACTAGATACAAATTCTTGAGTGTAGTCCACTCCAGTGTGCTCCTTCAAAGTGTGAAATAGACTTTTAGCCTTTGTCTCCACTGTTAGAAGACTTGGCAGTGCCAGCAATCACCAAAGATGCAATTTCTCCATTTCATGGATGGGCCCTGTATGTTGTTTCAGTATAACTGTTGATCGAATGAGTGTGGAGCCTTTCCCAGTTTCACAATTCCTTTTTTTGTCCTTCAAAATTGTCAACACAGTAGAGTGTGATAACTGAAATCATGTGCAATCACATTCACTTTCTTTCCTCCTTCATACTGCTTGATCACCTTCATCTATGAGATCAATGGCTTTTCCTTCTTTGCAGGCCTAGTAGCAGAAAAAGGCACATTTCTCTTGGTGGACATCCTTGGGTAGGGCTTTGAGAAAAATACTTTATACATTCCAATCAACCCTTTCCCATCTGAATTGAAATGCCCTATTTTTTCAGCTTTTAAATCACCTGAATATCACATTAGAATATGCAAAGATGCAACCTCTTTGAATTCTCTGTAAATTATTTAGTTATGTCCACTTTTGCTGAAATTCCAGCAAAGGGTTCAAACATAACCCTTTTTATTTTAAATTACGTATTTCCTGCCTTTTACTGTGGGCATTTCACCTTATAAAATTAATAAATTGCTTCCTGGGAAAAAAGGTTTCTTCCTCCCAGGAAATTACTTGTAAAGAAGACACCATCAAAGTAGGCTGAAAAATGCTCCCCTGTATAAAGTAGAACCCCTCTTGAAAATGTGATAGCATATGATGATGACTTAATTAGGCTTTTTCAAGAGACCTGTTACTCAAACTTGCTCAAGTTCATCATCATGTTTCAGGCAGTTCAGGCATCATGTTTCTGGAAAAAATAATTTCTTGTGATCCCAACATTTTCGAAGGCCAGCCAGTTATCTAACTGCTTACACTACAATGTACACACAGTTGTGAGCATTTTAGCATTGTCCAGCTGAGCAACACAATTCACACTACTGCCAAATGCACGGTCATAAGCTGAACCATTTTATGTGGAATAGGTCATAAGTTGACGACTGACTATAGCCTGAGTTTGTAAATGATCACTACACAGTACTGTATTCATTGGTCTCTAATATAAAGATTTTTATTATCTCTAGGGCCACTCACTTACCAGTACATGGCAAGACTTCCTGAGCAGTATCAGGAAAGAATAAAAAAAGAAAAGGAGTTACTTGCAATTGCAAAAAGTAATGCTTATGAAGAGACGCTCACATCAATAACTCCAGCAGCAGAAGATAGTGACAGTAGTGGTATTGAGCAAGAGGCTGAGTTGGACAATGAAGATGACTGCAGTGTCCATGAGTGTAACAGAATGGTGAATAATATTGGTGATAGATATCATATTCCCAGGACCTCTGGCAATGTTGAAGGTTTTTATGCAGAGGATAGTGATTCATCTGGGGACACAGAAGGACCTGAGGACAGATTCGATGACTTACACAACTTTGAACTGAGAGAGAGGGCTTATGGAGATAATGATGAAGATGATGAAGATGTGATCTGCATGGACAAAATTCCTAAAACCCTTCACATTAATGATATGTTACACTTCCAGGTATGTAACTCTTAGTCATGCATTTTCACAATTCCAGCTTAGGCTTTGAAAAATTGTATTTTTTTCTGTCTCTGGTATGAATTTCATGTTTTGCTATTGTATCAGACGTACTACTGGCTTCTGTCTGGGAGGTTGGCCTCTATAGCCCAGAACACTCTTAGGGTGAGTCACCATGGAAGGAAATTGAACAGGCAGAGAGGGTAGTTGGTTTTCAAAATCCTGGGCCATTTTTATAGGGTGATTTTTCTTCATCGCCTGTTTTTATCTAAAAGCATGAGCAGAATATGTGTGCTCCCAAATTGTTATCCCCAGACTGAACCAGCAGGTTTATGGTATTTTGGATTAGCCTGCACCAACTGGCCCAGGCCTACAATTGTTTTCTACCTGTGCTATTCATGTTAATGTGCTGGATTTTTTCTTTATCTTGTAGCACCAGTGGAGGCCCTGCTGCTCATTACAGGGTTGAACATTAGGTTGGATGACAAAGTTGAAAATTTTTACATTTCAAGTTTCTATGCCATCTTTAGATACTCCTGGGAAGTTAAAGCTTGATCAGAAATTAATTAGACACTGTGCAATGACATTCAATTTTTAAACAAGGGCCAAAAGTTTGAATACCATCCCCAGGCATCCTCACGGGCAGCTGCACCCTTGGTCATAAAAACTGTTCACCCCACTGAGACCCCCCTCCCTGTTAATTATGAGTGAAATTTCCTTTCCCCAGTGATTTTTGAAAAAATTTGCAGTATAGCTCCTAATTAAACAATTTAAAGAGGAAATTCTAATTGGGCCCTATTCATCATCCTGCCAATTATATTTATAAATATTGCCTGGAATAACACAAATGAAAGGTTTAATGGATCCTTGTCAATATTTAAAGGCTATTAAACTAGTAAAGAATATTTTCCAAGTATCACTCCTGTGTGTTTTCACAGATTCTCATCAGCCCACATCACCTACAACATGCTAATGCCTTTAATGGTCATTTAAGGGTATAACTGTGAACCAAATGTTCAAAACTCATTGAATTCGCACGAAGCTTGGAAAGAAAAATATTCAAATTGTTATTTCTCCCTTTCATAAGTAAAATAAAGTAGATCAAAGAATGTATTATGATCACCAATCTTCTTGGAAATGTTCATACTCGATATCTCTCTTCTGTGCATGATATTAAACTAAAGCAATAACACAATTACAAATTTTGCCTTCATGGCCCTCTTCTTTTAGCCTCTTTGCAAGTTGCATAAAAATTAAGGCATGTTTTTTCCTTCTCAAGACAAGGTCCCATTAGCTTCAATAATTTGGTAATTGCCAGAATGGTGAATACCAAGTCCTAACTGTATTCCTTGCTTGTTTATGCCAAAAATGAAGCTAAGAAGAAACATAAGACATAAGACTCATGTGGTAATTCCAGGCAATGTTGCATACTAATCATTTGATTCAAAACATTTAGAGGGTTTCTACTATCAAAATATTTTTGTGCATGATTCCAATTTCCAACAATAAAGGCTTATGCTTGCAAAATATTCGGGATAGCAACACCCCATTGTGCTTTTATAACATTCATCCATAGATTGGGCCCTATGTTCTAAGGGAAAGTTGTAGTATCTCCTATTCCAATGGCCCAACCATGATAAAGCGACAGTGGACATTCTCAGCGCCTTAGAATGATTGAAAGTGATGTAATAATATTTTCCTCATGCAAAAATGACTTCAACTGTACATTTCCAAAAACCATGGTGTGTTCTTAGGACATCCTTCTCCATTCTTGCATTATTGTAATTTTTCATTGTTGGAAATTGTAAAGTGTCATTAAATCAAAATAGGAACAAGGTCTTTTATGAAATTGTTGAGATTTTTTACCTTGGTTACATAATGGTCATGAATTGTTTCTAGAAAAAATGTCTAATTAAATGTCATTTTAAATATTCCCTCTAGAGTAAACTGGAGTGTATTGTACCTTTTTAATTATCAGTATCGGTACAAACATAGCCATTTAGAAAGAAAAATATACTGATATTCTGGTATATTTTAAGTCTATGCTGGAAACTTGGCTTTCATTGTCTATAGCTCAAATCCACTCATTTCATTTTGATGAAAGTGTGGAATGTTAAATGAATAAAGACAATTAAAATATAAAATAAGTAGTCTCTTGCTACTATTATCATTCTAATGTTAGAATTTTTTTAGGTTCAAGATCAGTATGTTGATGTGGAAAGGCAAAATGCACTACATTTTGTAAGGAATTTGCAAAATTTAACACCTCTACTCCTATCTCTTAGAACTTCAGTGGAGGTTGATGAAGCACTTCAGCAGTTTTCTTCTAAATATTGTGAAGGTCAGTACTTTTTTTAAGGATAAGTATTCATCATGATTTCTTCCACACAGTATATGACATAATTTTTGGGTTGAACAGGTAGGTAGAGATGAAATAAATGGTGATTTGGGGAAATATGTTGCAAAAGTATGGATTATGTAGGACAAAAATGCAGCCACCACATTTTTGTCTTAACTTGTTTTAACTATAGAATTAATAATATAATTTTGCAAAATGTTCTACCGGTAATAACAGCCTGTTTGTATGGATGACAAAGCTGCCATACGTTCGATGTAGAAGCATTTCTGGCGAATTGTTGTGAAACAGGTGTAAATGTAACTCTGCTGGAATGCTTAAGTGGTAATAATAGGGATAGAACAGACTGTTGGACTCACATTGTACCGAAGCTTTGCATCATTGGATCCATCTTAGAAAAACCTTCAATACACCTCTAATATCATATATATTGCAATACGTACATATTCAATAAATGGCAGAGGCCAATATATTTTAAATTTCCACAATACTGCAAAAAGTAAAATAAAGAGTGATGTTAAATAGCAGGGAATCCCTACACTTTGTTTGAAAAGTTTTTATTATTTTGGACCTGCTTCATGGTGACCATGGCTAACAAGTCGACCACATTTTTACAAGTAGGCACGTACATGTTTAAAATTTCAAAATTTGAGGCATGCATGTATTTATAATGTCTTACATTTTATCTTTTCTGTCATTTCATTTGCCTGAACATTGTCTACAAAATTACAGTGGGGAATTTAATTTCAAAACTTTACTCAAACATTTACTATCCTAACCAAATGACTTTATTTTAAGCCTCATATAGTGCTTAGCTACATGCTTAGCCTCATTGGTGGAGGTTGCAATAATATCCATTTTTCTAGATTTCTAAGAAACAGCTCCTCCTAGAAAAATAACCTCATATCCTGTAAATGTTGCTGGCACTATTTGCAAAATCAGAATCAGAAAATATAAAGGGCTCAATAGTCACTTTTTCATGGTATAAATACTCCACAGTCTCTTAAAGGTTGCATTTGCACTGGTAAATTATTTTTTTCAAATTGCATTCTGCAACAATTTGCAGGGGTGGGTTCACTGAGAAGTAATTTGTTTAGGTATATGGGTAATGGGTATGGATATATGGGTATGGGTAATTTGTGCAGGTGTATGTGAAAGAAGGAGGTGTATGATGGGAACGTCTCAAGAGAATCTTTAAAAATGATGATGTATGTAAAGCAGTTTTGAAGAACAAAATGAAATTGATAGTGTGAAGGGGAATGAATTGAAACAAAAATAATATGGGCATAAGAAGTCACGAGAGGGAGAGAATCAAGTTGTGTTTTCCTCCCCAATCATTTTAGTAACTCTGATTCCACGGAAGCTTTCCTTCTCTGTTTAGATCGTTCACACAGCATGGGTATGTGCGCCCATTCTTTGGCAGCAAGCAGGCATGATTTTTGGGGATTGCCAGTGAAGGCTTGGGAGAAGTGAAGGCAAGGGAAGAAAAATAATTTTGAATAACAATCATTGATGTAAGTGAAAAGATAAAGAAATCATGCATTTAATTTATCAAAAATTTGTGCATTCACATCAACAGAAAATTGCTAAAATTCATCAAATTTAAATGTAGGAAGTTGTCTTCACAATTTACACTAGATTATAGAACTAAAGGAAGAGCAGCACAAATGTAAAATTAAACATTGTTAACAAAAAGGCCAAATTTCAAAATATTTCACCATGACTGGTATGCCTTGTCCATGTATCTATGCATTATTATATATGCTGACTACCAACACTTGGCCACAGAGTGTGTTTTTGTGGGTTGATACTGTGTGTAGCTCACTCTATTTGTTCTTTATTTAAAACTCTGGAAAAATTATGGTTTAAGTATAGAACAAGCTACACTGCAGCTTTTTTTATTTCTTTTTTACATGTGCAAAGGGCAAATTATCATGCATCATAATTGAGATGCAAATCTTTTTTACCTGGAAAAATTATTTTCAGTACAATTGTAAGATAAACCCCTTACTTTTGGAAGTCTTGGGGAGGAAAGAAACATCATCTTAGAAAGGTGCAAATATGGTGTATGAATTTTTTTGGTCTCTGGGGGGTTTATGACACCCAAAACACCCCTCAGTGCACATTTTCTGATATTATAATATATTAAATAAGAAATTTATGAATAATTTAAAATTAAAAATAGTGGAAACTTATTTTAAACAACTTATAAAATATGCGAAAAATTCACAGTGTAAAAATAATTCTCCTGAACTGGGACTCGAACCCGGATGCCTCGATTTTCGGCCGAGTGCTTTAGCCAGCTACCTAGTCCTACTGCACTGTGAATTTTTAAGAGCTATACGCGGAACAAGATGTTCTTACGAAATACCGTACATACTATGTAACGAAGTATTCATTGTCGTGTGCATAGCACCACCGTCCACAAGGGTAAAGCAACTTTAAACACTAAGGTTTACAATGCAAAATCTTTCTTGCCTGTAACAATGAAGATAAAAAAAAATTGTCTTGGCAAAAGTTTTCCTGGAGATTTTAAAAAAATCCTCTTGTCAAAGTACTATATATTAATTGAAATTGGTTTAATTTTATGATTTTCTGAAAACTTTCAGATCTTTTATCCAGTCAGCATATAAAGTCAGAAGAGAGCAGTACAACACAAACTTTGTCTCTCATCACCATCATCAATGCTGATGGAATATATCTGGCAACATATTCTGCATTGCATTTGAATCTCAACTTGATCAAGTGTGGATTTTATGAAGATGACTCTAAACCTGTGTCACTAACTGAGGTATGGTAGGGTGTTCTGACTTGAGCTATTATTTCCTTTCTTCCTATTCAGTTGTTGCCTTATTAGGCATCAAGGTTTTTTCTGATCTGCTTCTGATATATTATGCTCTCTTTGTTGCTCTATATTGCTAAATTTATCATTTTTGCCATTTGGCATTATGACTTCTGCTAAAGTTAAATAATAATGAAGCTGCAAAGACTTACATACATCCTGTTTACTCTTTTACTCAGCCTATTGCTTTTGCTATTCCTTTGTTGCATGGTTAGAAGTGGAATAGAGTCCTTAATTGTCCTGCTAGTGGAAGGCAGGGTTAGTTGAGATCTCCATGACTCAAAACAAAATGCATTTTCAGGAACAATTCATTGAAGAAGTGCATGGAAGTGGTGTTCTAGTCTATCTGTCAGCCACTTGGCTTGCAGAGCTCTACCAAAAAGTCTTAAGTGTGAATCTCCTTGAAGTTGCTGGGTATAACAGTTCTACTACTAATAATATTGCTTTGATCAACCTCCTAACAGGTATGCATGCAACATTTTTTGGTACTTAAAAATGTTGAAAATTTTAACCTTGAAGTGCATTTGAGTAGTTTCACAATTTTACATAATTTCTGTAAATTGGGCTTATTAACTTAATATGTATTAACATAAATGTATGTGTTGTGTATGTTCCTATAACTGATTCCCTCCTCCCCTACTAGTATTCTTCCTCCTTTTGCCCCATACCCCCTTTCTCCTCCTCCCTACCTTCAATTCTTGACCCAGAATTTACATAAAATCTCACAGATGTGACTAAGTGGTTTTTGTTAATTTACTATAGGTTTTTTATGCATTTTCTATTTTTATGCCATATATTCATTTAAATTATTTTTTTTACAAATAAATAAATTTTGAAAATGCAGAAAATTTAAAAAAATTATTATTTGAGATGTTATCTCCATGTTTGCCCACACGAACAAATTTTGATATTTGTTTTTCCAGCATGAGTGGTTTCTTTTAAAGTCACCTAAAATAACCCAATAGGTGTTGACTGACCTCAGTTAAAGGTATTATTTCAAGTGAATATTCATGTGAATTTCTATATTATGGTTGAAAGAAAACAAAGGCAATGAAATTCAAGAAGGTGAAAGTTCTCAGAAATGTAGATGTGAGCACAGGAAACTTGCTTGAAAGTTGGGCATTCACATTTCACATCTGAGCACCAAAATTTAGAACAAGCATAAATATAATCAATAATTGAAAGCAATGTTTTGACATTATATTTCTCTTTCCTGGCTTAAAAATTAAGTCTATAAAAAACATATACATAATCACTGAGATGTATGACAATCTATGCGACAATGATAAAGTAAAACATTTTCATTGTTTCCTTGGGGCCCTCAATGGAGAATGTGTACGATCAACAGATAGCTTGCAATTTTGGTGGTGAAAACACTTACTAACGAACTAATGTTGTTGCTATTTTATCTAAATTTAATATAGATCTCTAATTTCAATATGAGAAGCTGTCCTTCATTTTTTGCATGACTATTTACTTTACATTTATTGCACTTGATTGTGTAAACAAATTTTGGGTGCTAATAACATTTAAGTAATGTAAAATATAGTAATTTAGAAAGCATTTAAATGCACATTTAGAATCATTTTTCCTCCTTTTTTCCTCTTCACTTTTGTGTAAGCCTTGGTTTCATATATTTTTTCACTGGTCTCCTCAAAAACATAAATTTTAAGTGAAATCAAAAATTCAATTTTCTTCCAGATTTAGATGGACTTGGCAGCACACAGCAAGGTGGGCAGCTTCTTTCTGATTATCAAAGATTAGAAAGAGCCACTAGCCATTTGGATACCAGTCTTGAAATTGAAGCAGGTGAAGTATTACAGTCAAATTTCTTATAAGGTGTTAGGAATTTTCTGGGAACATACCTGCAAAAATTAGATTTATTTTGCATTCAAAAGCAGTATAATTGGCACTAAAAGTGTTTATGTATTTTATATGCGTACATGAATGACATTGAGAATGCCAAGGTTTGGCCCTCCTTTGGTACATGGGTTATCAGCAAAATAAACCCTTAGCATTAATTTTCATTTTGCTTTTTTGCAATTTTTCTCCCTTCCATTCCTATTCAGATCCCTTTTTCTTTCCCCTATAATTGATCAGCACCTTATTTTCTCCATCGAATGCTCTTGTTTGGGGAAAATTTAAACTAGGCCTGACCAGGCATATTTAGTTTATTAATGTGAGAAAGTTCTTCTGTATTCTAGAGCATTATGTACATGTGTATTATAAAATGCAAATCATATAATTTGTTTCATTTTTCTCATTAGGTCTTAAGCTCTCCCGACGGGTGTTAACATGCTGTTGGGACTCCATGTATATTGTTCTATCCTCTTTGTTGAGTGAATCTGGTCAACTTGGTGTGACTGCTAGTATTGGCTTGCTTTTGGGAACAGAAATGGCAAGAGATGAGAATCGAAGGGCTAGAGATGCAATTGTTACAAGTTTAGAAGGTTTACAGAAAGCTGCAAGACTGAGTAATGTATTAGGTGAGAGAATGTCTTTATAAAGATTTTTAAAGTTATTTTGTGTATATCCATACTGTGGTTGCTGATCTTTGAACCATTCAGGGGACAGTACATATTCTATTTTCCTTGCAAAAAGTACTTTAAAATATAAAACTATTTCTGTTACTATCATTAATGTAAAAATATAGTAGTATGCATGTTCTTTTTCAACTTCTGGTTACAAAGTATTTTAGTCTAACCTTAACTTATTTTAAGATTGTTAACATAGTCTCCTATTTTAAAACTGGGAAATTCATTGTTGTATTATAGATCTATAAAAAATCTCAAAATCATTACCAAGCCATATATTTAATTCAGAACTGTGTATTTTTTTGGTCTGACCTGGAAAACTTCTCTATTTCTTATCATACATGTGAAATGCATAAAAAATTGTAGTTTATTTTTTATGACTTTTCATGATTTTTCCATTGTTTTTTTTCCCATCATATTTTATACCCAAACGATCCTGTTCACAGAATTTGATTGGAGTGCCTAAAGCTGCCAAAATGTTGGTCATAGTTATTTTACCAAGGTTTAAGTTGAGATCTGTTCATTCAATTATCATTCTTTTTTCTATATGTTGGATACTGGAACCCATTTAGAAAATAAGCAAGACCTAACATAGCTACAAACTTTTCTGTTCTGTAAAATTCTAGAATTCAACATTGTCAGCATTGTTATGGCATTTCTGAGCAACCTCAGATGTATAACTACCATCCAACCTTACCTCACAAGGTACACGATCCACCAGTTGTGTCTGGGAAGCAAAAGAAAAATATGCAGAACAGAACATATATCTTTTCATAATTGATACTCTAAATTAAGGAAATTGCATGAGATCTCCTTAGACTAAGAAATATTTTGGTTAATTCCCTCAGCTGAAAGATTTAATAGATGGTTTAAGTTCCAATCTGTTTAAGTAAATATTCTGATGTCAACATTTTAATTTCACCTAATTTGATTGAGTATTATAAAGCAATGAAATTTTTTAATCAATGTCAGAATGATAGAATTTTTGAGATGCTTCTCCGAGAATCAAATACTTGCTATTTTTTAATACTATGATTCAGTTAGCAAGGTCAAGAATCTCAGTGCGGTACTTTTATAAAAGAAATGATCCCTGTAAACCCAAAAATATGTAGCACCATGTCACAGGGATGTCAGTGTTGCATGCACAGTGAATGTTGAATGAAGCACTGCAGCAGCAACTCACCAGTGCAATCCTAAGATATTTTATCAAAAGGCATTGATTTAGTACATTCCACACTCTGTGGACTGCATGAATGCAGCAGCTGTGGATGTTCTGCTGACGTGCTGTCATAAAGATGAAAGTGTTATTTTGCATTTTAAGGTCCCCAAGGTTTGGTATTGGATTTGGCAGTAATTTTTAAAAGACAAGCCAACTGATGGTGAGAAACCACTTTATTCTGCCGCCAATTGTTCTGCCACTCTTCCAACTGATGATGCTAGTCCACGCTGTCTCTATCCCTCTCTCCCCCCTTTCCTCCTCTTCTCCCCCGCTTCTTCACCTTTCTATCTTCCCAGTTTAGTGCTTGCAGTTCTCCTGGGCACATCCTGAGTGGAAAAAATACTGCTAGTCAGGGAAGGAAGGTAGTGGGGGGTGTGGGGAGGTGGCCGTGAGGCAATGGAAGGAATATATGAATGCGTGAGAACAAGGAGCTTGAGGGAAGTGAGGGGTCAGGGGTGCTGACATCAGTACTTACTGAGATACAGCTAATAAGGGGGAAATCCCCTGTGGACCCTCTGCCACTCCCCCCCATTTTTAAGCTTTTCACTTATTCTGGGGGGCTGCATTTATTTCTATGCCTATTTTTTCCAAGCCATGTTTGTTTTGCCATTAGCAAGCTGTCAGCTTCATCTATTTGTTAATATAGTCATCAGCCCAAGGACTTGGTGTTTCTTTGCCACTTTTTCACTAACATCCTGGTTGAGTATCCATCCCGGTAGTCTCTCCATCAGTAGCCCAGGTCCTAGATCCTCTGCTTGCTGATGTCCCACGGTGCCTCATAGCACCACAAGATGCAACTGAAAGAAACTGCGGGTAAAGCCGTGACAGTATCTTAAATGGAGTTACCCACTGCTGTGCATACACATGCGAAAAATTCACAGGGTAAAAATCATTCGCCTGAACTGGGACTCGAACC
>LYUA01000584.1:541252-562995 GCA_002093875.1 Calopteryx splendens | reverse complement strand
CGGGTTGTCATGTGATCCTAAATGTTTTTTTCTTGGTCTTCTCATTAAAGTGGAGATGCTTACAGTTTTTTGACTGGTCCTACATCACCAATGGCAACAACTGCTACCATAACAGAACTTATCCAAGAAAGCAATGCAGATATAACCTCTCAAGGGGTTCTAAATTATCAATATGCTGCCAAAGTCATTTGTGTTCTGTCTCAGCAAGTGGATAGGTATTTGAATTTCATTTTACTTTTTTGTAATTATATGTTGTATTATCTACCTACATTTAAAATTATACTGTACAGCAAACATATTCTAGTTTGATTTTGCCTATAATTTGAAGATTTAACTATTAATTTTCCTTATGCAATGTCCATTTTTTTCAATGGAAATTTGTCAAATGGGTAAGGCGTAAATTATCATTAGTAACAAACCTGCAATGCAGTTAATTTAGTGTTTTGTGTTGGATAATATATTATATTTTCACTTAGATTTTTAGGAATTTAAAATCTTGCAATTTAATAATAAATCTATAGTTTATCATGTCTTAATCAATGAATCCTTAGAATTTGAAGTCACTGTTGAGTTTTAATTCATATGCCGCTTAGTTCATTGGAGGTAGAGAGTTCACATTTACTCTTGGCTTATATTTAATTTCTGAAAACATCAGTATTTTCTTCTCCATCCACTTTTATTCATTCTTTGTCTTATTAAATGCTATCTTTTCTGGAGTCAATAGTATTTGCTAAGCAGCATTATCAAAAGTTTTTCTTAGCCACGAATGGATCAACTGCATCCCAAAATTCATTGAATAATGTAGAATAAGTTTAGTTTCTTTCAGTTACCTGAAATCATAAAAGAATATGTACTGGTATGAAGCCATTCATCAAAAATTTGGTGAGTTTAAACTTTGGCAACGTTTAAATAATTGGCAAAAAATGAGTTCTTTTACTTTGAAATTGGCTCGTCAACATCATGAGAATGATTCACAAATAAATACAGTCTTTATTCAGACTATCATTGATGCCTGCTATACATGTAAATATACCAAGTACTAACATTTGTTACTTATGAGATGGGCCTTCATACCCTATGCTAAACAGCCAAACTTTCATAATTTTTTTATCAGATTAACCTTTCAAAGATGTGCATTTGAACATATTTACAAACCATAGCCTGATGCACTTAAACCTTTCATAAACAATCCTGTACACTTACTCATCATTTGCCTTCATCTTTCTTTCCCTTCTGTGATTATTATTTTGCTCCCAATTCTTCATAATTTAATTCTTGACTTTTAGGGTATTATTTGCATCCTTTTGAAATAAAAAATTTCACTTAATTGTCCTGTCAAAATTCCCTTATCAAACTAAAAGATAACTTTTTCTTTCCTTCATGCACAGGACAAGTACTAGGTGTCTTTAATTTATTTTACTTCTCTCACAGAGGCAAGCTACACAAACTCTTGGACTGATTGTCCATTACAGAATTCCAATGGAAGCTAGTAAGGAGTAGAAAGGATGCAGTCATTCTTATAAATTTGATTGTCAAAGCCTTGGCTTTTTGAAATTCCATCTTAATGGAAGAAATGTAATACAATTTAGTTGACATTTCATGCATTTATTGTGTAGCATGGCACATGTTTCAACATTTGGGCCGCATCATCTAGTGTGTTATATGTTCAAAACACAGTCCATGTGTTCAAAATTACTAAAGGTGGGGTGGTTTTTGAAGTGAAGCACAAGTTGCTGGGTGAAGAAAGTTATAAAGTAGGCATTAGGGGGTAAATGTGTAAAGAAGGTAGGGGTTGGGAGAAGTTATGCCGGCAGTGGCTGTGGGGATGTTGAGAAGAGGGGTGTTAATGGATGAAAGCATGTTGGTACCCTTTAATCCTAAAATGGAAGTTTTTGCCCTGTGCTGCCACAAAATACTTCATTACAGTATTCACAGTGGTATTTGTGCTTTTAAGTTTGTACAGTAATTCTTAGTTTTCTGAAAGTTAAAAAAATTTATGTATCATTTGGGATTTTCAATTTGGATTGTGAGATAATCAGATCAATGGAGAAGACCCTATAGGGTCTATATACTATATTATCCATACTGTGTTACCTAGAATGTCTTGCTTAAAGCACAAAAAGGGTACTACCAAATAGATGGTCCATAGATAAGGCTAGTGAGTCACTCCATAGAACCACTTTCAGGGTATGTGGCTGTTTCAGGAAAATATGACTTACCTCTGTGGCTGTCTGGCTGTGGGTGTCGTGGGATATGTAAAGGGTAGAAGATCTCTATTGTTTAAACAAATCTTTCTGTAACATACTTTTGTTACTTTATTTGGCACAAAGTAGAGCAGTTAGATATAAAAATAAGCAATTTCTTTCATAGCTTTTTACAGACTTGTACAAAAGCAAATAAATTTTGTCTTAGTTAAATTCTTTTATGGAGGATGGTTTCTGGCCCTCAAGTCTATTATTTTTTAAATTCGGAATGTGGAGTTTTGAGAGAAGGCCCTGGGGGTAATGGAAAATAACCAATTATGTACTTCTTAAAAAGGTGTAATGAGTCTGACTTTCATTTATGAGTTCACCTAAAACGTAAATGAAGTAAGTAATGGCATCTGAGCATAAAAACTTATTTTATTATAACTTTAACAGTATATTTTTTATAAAAAATTAGTAATTCTTAGGTTATGCTAAGATCTCTATATAATTTACCTAATTCTATAGGTAAAGGTTCTAGCTAAAGATCTAGATCCATGTTGAATTATTTTTTGTTGGAAAAATTTCAGAAATGTTATTGCTGAAGTGTGAACTGAATTTTACCATACGTGTATTGTTTTCATTTGCAGATTGTTTGATGATGCTGCATTGAAGCTAAACTTACAGGCTTTAAGTAGCTTTTTAACTGAACTCTGTGCTATAAGCCAAGCACAACTCTTTTCTCAGCGGATCACAAAAACAAACACTCGCTCACGGTTTTGGTGGCGACCTCTCTTCATAAAGAATAAAGAATCAGAAACTGGAAGTAATATGTTACTCCTAACTCGCATTGGTGATGTGATGTTAAAATGTGTGAAAAGTGGCCGTCCTCTTATTCACATCATGAAGGTGTGGTCAGTTGTTGGACCTCATTTCATGGAGGTAACATTAATTGCATTTCATATTATTTCTTTGATTATTGAGAATATTTGTGCTACTATATAGTGAGATTCAAATCTGTGTTGAATAATTATTGGGCAGAACCTTTATGGGAAAGCTATATAAGTCATTTATTTGCCAGTTGTTCTGTGACAGAATTAGAACACAATGCTTAAAGATTCAATTTATGAATGTGACTTAATTTCATAGATTTGGCAATAACTTGTATTTTTAATTAATAGCTTGCATTTATTTTAATAATTATATTGAATATGTATGAATTTCACTTGCCATTGGAATTAGTATTGGGTGAGCTCTACCGTCACCTACCAAACTGACCTTGGGCTGATTACTGTGGTTTTTATTGAATATACTTAGTTTTATATATACCTAACATAGTTAGTTTGGAAGAAAACATATTGCTTTCTATCAATTACTTTCTGTTACTGAAAAACTCCTCAAAAAATCCTCAAAACTCCTTAATTGCATTTAACAATTATCAAAAGCTTAATGTGACTGATGCAGGTGGAGCCAGTGTGTCAGAAGGAGGCAATGATAGAAATGATAGGAGACAGGTTGTGCACTGGAAAATTTGTAAAAATCTTCAAAAGAATATTGAAATGGTTACTCACAGGTCTTGAGGATACAAACCCATTTCTTCTGTAGTGTAAAAAGTATCATATATATATATATCTCATGTTTTAGGATCTATTGTGGAATAGCATATTGCGATAAGAGCAGTTAAAGTCTTAAAGAAAAAGGTATCAATTGCCTACTTTTTCTTTGACATTTGGATCCCATGGTACACATTCATTGTATGTTTAGAGTATTTTATGAACTCATGAAGATGGACTAGAACCTAAAAATTCTCACACCTTCTGATCACTTATTGTGTTTAATAATACATTTATATTTTTATATTGAACTTATTTCATTGCTACAAATAGTCATGCTTAAAAATCAATGTTTTAGCCATCATATTGTGGGATTAGTCTCTAATGATGAGGGAATAGAAAATGTTGTCTGAATTTATTTGCTATTGTCATCATGGTACCATGAAGGATGTCTTTTATATTAAGACCCATATTATTAGTCAAATATTAATTTTTGGAGTCAGTTGTGAGTTTCATGTGCCAATAAATCTTTTGAGATTTTTTAAATGGGAGACTCCTAAGACTTATTATAGCTGGATGATGAATATTTATATGGGACAAGTCCCTAATGATGAAATGAATCTCTCAGCCAATACCATTACATTTGTCTACAATTCTGATACATGTACATAGCTTATTCATGGGAGTTTACTGTGGTAGGTATTGTTATTTTTAGTCAGAAAATGGATCACTAGTGGAATTCCATGTAATTTTAATGACCCTGGGAGATATATAATGAGACCAAACTCAAACAACATACACCAGAAATATCCTAAAAATCACATCAACATCTGGTTGACTATAAAAACCTCTTCAAACATATCAACAACATCATCACACATAACATAATCAGAGAGAACCATATTAAAGAAATTCATCAAATAAATAAATAGGAATATTTTTCCACATGTAAACCCATTTTTAGCAGAAAGAAAAAAATAAATGACAAATCCATTGACTGAAACCACTCACTGGTGGATAAGCAAGACCATATGGGTAACCATAAGAATATAATTACACATGCTAGTCAAGGACAGAATATTTGCATTGACTGCATCAACTGCTTGGGCCTTTCTTCCCAGGGTATATTGTGGCACCCTTTAAGGTTCAATAGCTTGATTAACAACACGATTCCCCAAACCCCTTTTTTGGTCATTGTCAGTCTAATGACTATTTCTTATGTGATTAAAATAAGCCTTCCTAATAACCCCATTTGATAATCTTGCCAAGTAAATGACCCTTCTGATAAGTCTCAGAGCCCTACCTGGTAGATATTTAGTCCCCTCATTCCTTGGGTTTTGGTAATCAAAACTTTGGCATCATTTCTGAAGGTATGCACGTTACCTTATCCACAGTTTTATGTTGATTTTCCCTCTGGTCTAAGTAAAGAAACTTTTAACCCCAGTTAGAAGGCTCGAGGACCAGTCATAATAATTGGGTAATACCATAATTTGTGTGCCAAAGAAAATAAAAGGCTACATTTGAGCTGACTCTAAGACAACTCATAATCGTTGGGTCGTGTTTGTCCAGTGGGTAGAGTGCAGGGCTACTAACTGAAGGGCCTTGGTTCAACTCCAGGTGATACCTCTGGGGTCCCTCAGCTTCACCCAAGCTGTGTGATTTTTCGGGTACCAAATCTTCCTGGGAAACCACAGGCAACACAGGGAAAGGAACTAGCTCCCCTACCCTGATGTATGAATTTCACTCGCCATTGGGCTTACTATTGGGTGGACTCTACCCTCGCCTATCAAAACCAACCTTTGGGTTAATCTCTGTCATAGAAGTACCAACTGAGAGTGTGAGGATGATTTAAAATAAGTTTTGTTTCATCTGAATAAGTATAACATATAAATCAACTTAAAAAAAGAGCTAAGCTTAGATCCAAGCTATTAAGTAGGCTCCTAGTGTGAAGTATCTAATGCGACTGAGAGAATACTTAGGGTAGTCAATCACTAAAAAAATTTGTAGCGATATTGGGCAATCTATTAGAACCCTTCTTTAGGTTAACATAACAAAAGGGACTGTGGAATTGGTCGGAGGAGCTTAAAATTGCTTTTAGGAAAAGAAAGGATATAATGTCCATGAAGTTGCATTTGAGGTCATTCGATCCCAAACTTCCAATACAGGAGACTTGTGATAACAGTTGCTATTTGTAGGGGCAGTTTTATGTTATATCATTAAAGGAGTAGAATGCCTGGCGACTTTTACCTCCACTACATTGTCTAATGTGGATAAGTCCTGCAGTCAATTGGACAGAGATACTGGCAATCATATATGTGGTTTAGAGATTTTACAAATTTTAACCAGGCACAAATTCACATTGGTAACCAATCATGAATCCCAGCTAAGAGTATTACCCAATTATTGGCAACATAATTACAGCATATGTCCATAATTATTTCATTCTATGATTACTTAATTAAATATAAATATGGATTGAGCAGTGCCAATTCAGATGTGTTGTTTTACTTATGTGTCCAAAGTACTACTGGTGATTCTGAATTTTCTTGTTAAGCAGCCGTGTCCAACTATGTACAGAAGGTTTCATCATTTCAAGATGTTTTTGGACTATTCAATTATATACCTAAGAATAGCGGCTGTGGTGTTGAAGTTCTAAAAAAGACTCAACATATAAAGTACCTTTCTCTTTTCAGGCTGCATGCCATAAAGAAAGACTGATATCTAAAAAAGCAGTGGCATGCATTCATGACACTGTTATAGCACTATTAAATGAGCAATCAGAACTGCCTCATTTTCACTTCAATGAAGCTCTTTTTAAGCCTTTTGAGAATTTACTCTGCCTAGAACTTTGTGATGCAGATGTCCAAGATCAAGTAAGTTAATACTTGCTAAGGAATTCTCAGAATGCTTTGTTTTCCATTTAAGTGATTTTCTTATCATATTTCTTATGACTCCTCTATTATTACCATATATTTGCAAATAAAATTTTACAAATGTGTTAATTTTAGCAGAATTGAATTGTTAAATCTATTTTAATAAATGTAATCTTGTTCACTGTCTCAGGCATCACATAGTGTAAGCAAGCCATAACTGAAAAGTATATGAAATAGCACTTTGCAACTTCAGAAGTAAAAACTTGAGTACAGCATATGTTTCAGCATTACAAAGCCATCATCAGGTACTAGCACAAACTTTCCATAGTAGGATGCATACACTTAGGAAATGGGAAGGATTATAATAAAAGGGGGAAAAGGGGATGGAGTGGTTTTTGTAGAGAAGCCTGGGGAAGTGCGAGGGGGTGTGGGGTACGACAAAGGGGAAGACAAAGGGGAAGACAAAGCACTCATTAGGAGGTGTTTTAAGGTGCCATGGGGAGTGTGTGGGTATTGGTGGTGAAGGGGTGGTTCTTTGAGATAGGAATGGCAAGCAGGGGGAATGATGGTTGTGAAACCATTGGCCATTTAAAAGGAATTATAATCATTTTGTAAAATTGATGACTGTTTCCACACCTCCAGTCTTTGGCATTTTTCCCTTTTGGCTCCTTCCCTTTTCCTGGTGGAATTGGCAGTGATGACATGTCTCTAGAAGGTGTTTTGCTTGAAGGTGCAGTGATGAAATTTCTCCATTTACCAAACACCTCCTTTGTTCCTTGAGTCTGGTGGTGAAGTCTGTATCCATATGTCTGATGTGAAACTTTTTGCAATGGTCACAACCGACTATATCAGCTGGAATGAAGGTTGGGGTCAACAATATCCATATTATTACTCAAGAATTTAGATAAAGTACCAGGGTTGTGAAAAGGCTCTTTGTATTAATCCTTAGGGAGTTTTCTCTCTTTATTTTGTAAGATAAGTCTCCCAAGAAGGGTAATAAGGGGGGGTAAGGGTATACCTTTTTCTTTTATTTGGTTCCCCTGCAGGAAGCATGTTTATGTTGGCAATGGCTATATTAACTCATTTTTTCCATAGCAGTTTTTCTATCAATGCCTTTGTATGTTTGTATAATGGATATTGCAGTTTTTTATTACATTGAGTTCAAGTTCAAACATGATCACTGCCAATTCCACCGGGAAATCCAATATAAAGAGGGAAAATGCCCAAGACTTGAGAGGTGGAAACAGTCATCAATTGTACAAAATGATTATAATTCCTTTTAAATGGCCAATGATTTCACAACCACCATTCTCCCTTGCTTGCCGTTCCTTTTTCATAGAACCACCTCTTCACCACCAATAACCACACACTCCCCATGGCACCCTTAAACACCTCCTAACGAGTGCTTTGTTTTCCCCTTTGTCGCACCCCACACCCCCTTTTTTATACTCCTTCCCGTTTCCTATGTGTATGCATCCAACTACGGAAAGTTAGTGTTAGTACCTGACGATGACTTTGTAATTCTGAAACATATGCTTTACTAAAGTTTATATTTCTGAAGTTTAAAAGTTCTATTTTATTTATTATCCAGAGATTTAATCTTACCTTTAATCATTAGAATATTCGTGGAATTGCAATGCATTTATTATGATGGATGTAAATGAATCATGCAAAACTTATGAAACAATGTCTCTACTAATTTTTCAGATTGTTACATCTCTTTGTGAGTTTGTGGAAACTAATCGAACAGAAATAAGATCAGGATGGCGTCCCCTTTTTGGTACGCTTCGAGCAGTGCATGGGTCATCTACATTGGTGAATTCTAATGCCAATGATGACCAACAAAGTGGCAATTTGAGAGTTATCCTTGATGTCTTTGAAGTATTTCTGAATACTGATAACACGCTGGTGTTTTCAAATGCAGCTGTTGACTGCATTCTATGCTTGTTAAAACATGTGAGGGGAGATAGTAAGTTGTTACATTTATTTCAAATGAAATATTTAAGATTAATTTGTTTAATAGGTTAAATGACTGGTATTTTCTGTTACAATTTTTAATTTTTATAATGTTTTTGGCTGCCATTAAAGTTTTTCTTTAAGTTGCAGAAACTGAAGAATCAACTGAATTAAGTCATGTAGGGGATGCAATTCAGGAAAATTCCCCACCTCTTGATCTGTGTATAGCTGCCTTAAAATATATTCACAGATGTTCAAGGATTCTTTCAGCCATGCATCTTATGCCAGCGTGCCCAATTTTTCATGCTTCAGATCGGTAAGATAGTATTTCTTCAAATAGAATATTCCTTAATTTTTCAAAGTTCAGTGCAGATTTTCTCATAGTTACTTAATCAATGGTCTCAAAAACTTTTGAGTACATTGAAAACTTTCAAAGTTAAATGAGATAGGTGATATCTATTCCTAATAGGTATTATTTTCAAGACTGTGTAATGTAGAGGAACTTAATTCATAAAAATTGTCATGATAAAATGAACATAATCAACGAATGTAGAGATGGGGAAGATCAACCTTGAAATAAGCTCAGATCAACTCAAAGTAATTTATCAAAATGTATAATCAGCTCAAGTCAAACTGCCATTTCAAAACTTAAGCTAGGATTGATTACAAGTTCAAAACTAACTCAATTTGCATTGGATTTATATTATTAAATATGTTATAACTAAGGTTTGTAGTGATTCATTTATTTGTATATATTTATATTGAGGCCAAAAAAGTATTACGTTAAATTGAGCCTAAAAGTAGAATACTTAAAGCAGAGTTGATATGGTTTGGCAATAAAAAGTTTCAAAACATTTAGCTTGCTCAGCTTAACCTCTCAAGCCCGGAGGATATTTTATTAATTTCAACATGTGTTGTTGAAGGAGATTCAAATGAAATAATCAATTTCGACAGGGACTAATTCAAAAATTTATATCTGATTACTGCTTTTCAATATGGACATGACATTTTTGGTAGTTGTACTAAAAACTCCAATTCATCAAAGTACATAATTTTAACCATATCCTTTTATAGATATTAATAATGTGCCAGTTTGTTTATGATTCATGAGTAGAAAATCACTTCAGAATAAGTTTATTAATCACAGATCATCACTAGGCATGCGTTAGTCTCCTTTTCTAAGAACTCAAAAATGTTTTTAGTTGTGATCTCTTTAATTGACTAAATATTTTATCCAAACACTAAGTACACACATGGCTCCCTAATAATATTCAATGTTACTTACCTTAGTAATTTTTCTTAGTGTGGTAAACCCGAAAATGGGACACGTCCCAACCCGTCATTGGGACACATCCCAACTTGCACTGCTCACACCAGTATGTGTTTCCTTTCCATGCTTCATGCATACTATGCATCTCCTTTGAGGGTTAGCTTTTTTTCCTGTGGGGGAACCCTCCATACAAAAAAAATGTCTCTGTGAGGTGTGGTAGCATGTTATCTGAAGAATTTCGACCTGAAAGTTAATACTCCACTCTTGTGGTATATTTTGTGAATAAACCTTCTACTAGTTGCACCCTAAATGACAGTTGATCGCACAGAACACTTCATACCTTTCTCCCTCTCCATCTGCAACCATCGCATGCGATTCAATATGCAACAATTCCTCCTCCCTAGAAATACTATAGAAATACTCCGACAACATCCACAATGTCATTAAAAAAAATGTGGATATCCAGAAACATTACTAAAAAACATACTACCCCCCACCACAAATACACTCCTGTCACCATATTAAACTAGCCTGTTAATTTAGATGTCACCACCACATACTTCCCTGGCTTGCACAAAATCAAAAAAAAAAATTATTCCTTCTTCTAAACAGACACATGTCGGTGTCACTTTTTCTTCCACAATGACCCTCCATATCCTTCAGAAGACCCCCAAACTTAGGTGATATTCTCAGGTCAACTAGACGATCATCTCATTCATCCTTTCCATTCCCAGAATCATGTAATCTTGCCCATGCTGCAAATGGTGCTCTTTTCTCCACCCTACTCCTTTCCATAACCAAACCGTTCTCCACATCTCACCTGTGCAAGAAAACATGTTATATACAAATTAAAATGCTACCCTTACCCCTTTTTTTACATTGGCAAATGTACCACCACCCTTTCTATCCAAATTGACAACACCGGCACTCCATCAAATCCACCACCTTCACCAATTACCCCATCCCAAAACACAGCTTCCCACAACCAATCATTTGACAGGTGATTACACTTATCAATCCTCAAATTCCTCCCCGAGTCTGCCATCTACGTCAAGGTGAGAACTTGAGTGATGGACCTCATTTGGCTAAATAATTCCTTGTTCATTCTGGGATTAAATGTGTTAAATTGAAGTCCCCTGTGTCTCCCCTCACAAACTCACTCCTCTAGTTCTATATACACACTACACACACACACACTCCTTTCTCACTAACAAGGCAAGAAACACCATGGGAATGCTTCTGCTGATAGTTAATTCTGCTTAAATGAGCAACCCTTGTCATCTATCTATGCCTCTGGCCAACCTCTTGTATCCATAAGTTGTAAATGAAAAGTTTTAATTTACTTTAGATGGATATCAGAGGGAAATGAGAGTGGATTGTTTTTCTTTTCTCTTATTCCAAATTCAGAATCAAATTGAACAACATGCCTCAAGTGGTTGACCCAGTTATTCCAAACATAGATGTGGTGAATTTCAATTCATCTGATAACCAGCAAGAGGAGAGCAATGAGTGGGAATCAGTTTGTTCCTATAAGACATTACTGTCCAATAGTGAAATTGTATCCTTGGAACAAATGGATAACAGCAGCGGAATACTTCATGTTTGGTTCATTCTAATTGAAGGCTTAGCAAGCTCAACTACAACATGCCCTCAGAAATACCAACCTCATACACTTGAAACAATGTTCTCACTTCTAAGGTCACTTTTGGATGTTCCAGGTTAGTAAATTGTGATGACAATATTTCCATTCATTCTGTTGTATTTACTTAAAACATTTAATGATGCCAATTAATTAAATTCATTTTAGAATGAAATTTAAATTAAAATAAAAAATTGGGGATAATTTTAGTGACATTGATTTGATAAATTTGAATCCTACCAACCAACTATCATTGAGTTAGCTTAGAATGTTTCATCCCCATTGGCCATAGCATCTACCTAATTGATTTCCCACAATACAGTGAGAATTTGCATGAATATATTTCATTCCAATTCAATATTCAATTTACTATATGAATGAAATTCCTAAATGAGTTTACAGGGAGGTACGCTATGCTTGTAGTATATACCACTAATGCTAATTTATAATGATTCCTAATATATAATGAGTCTTAGATATTGAATTGAATCTTATAAGTACATTTTTTAAATTGCGGGGTGAATGAGAATAAACTTTGGAAACCCATCATTACTGTTATACATTTTAAACATTTTTTTCAGGTCCAGACTTTGGTCTATACTGCATTAACCACATTTTACTTCCCATGGTACAATGTTGGTTACGTAAAACTGGTAGAATTTTTCGCGGCTGGGACAATTTTGCTCCAAATTTCAAGCAGTGCTGTGGGCTAACTACAGATCTTGTTGTTGAATATCTTAGTTATTTGCGTGGTAAGTTTATTTTACTGATTTATTTGATATCAATTGTTATTTTATTGCTTGTCAGCACAAAGGGAAAAAAATCCACTAAATACCATCATTGTCTTTTTATCTTCGTATACTGTCTTCAACAGATGTTTAATACCAGAAACTTGATTGCAGTCCTTTTTTCTTGATTATAGAATTGGTTATTGTTACCTAGATATCTCATAAATTTTATTTTTGAAAGTCTACTGCTGATGATACAATTTCAGAGAATTTTGTGCACAATAAATATTCACATTTCAGTACTTATATTTAAATATTTAATGTGTTACAAATATTATTCTTTGCATTTCTTTTAACTAAGTTTAAGGTTGTAATGCAAAGGTTTTTTTAAGTACCTTTGTTGAGCACTTGGAATAATTTGCAGTCCAAATGGCTTCTGTGGTGTTTCTATTTTAATGCACACAAAACAAATTATGTATAAATGAAAAATGGAGTATATTTTTTCCCATTTTTCTCAATTTGAATGGGTAATATTTAAGAAAGGTCATCAAAGAGTGCAGAAAAATATCATTTACAACAAGCAAAAGGAACATGAAAGTAGTCAAAATTACTCTGATGCAATATTATTTTATTGAAATTAGCAGCTTTACCACTTGTTAATGAAAATAATAGCCACTATATTTAAGAATGATTTAAACAAGTTAGATACGCAAGAGCATCAAATTCTCAACAGTTTCAGGTGAAATATTAAGTTAGCATTGTCATAAACAAGATATTTAAGACTGGGATTACAAAAATAGCTTATTTAAAAATGTTCATATTAACTTTTAGTCACCATAGACAGAGTCACAGTGTCCTTGCATACTGTTTTTGCTCCCGTCACCTTCATACATTGTTTCATATAGATATGCTCCCTGCTCTTTAGACTCCTGATATTCCTCATCTTGAGAGTCTCTTGAATCACGTTCACCTTAACTTACCAGTATGCCTCTTCCTCTCAGACTATTCTCTTCTCTCATATTTTCTCTTCCCAGTTGGGTGATTTGACTCATATCCAATCCCTTAATATACCAGTGCACCTAGTAAATATTTGATTGTAGTTTGTCAGAAAATAGTAACTTTTTAAAAAGGCTTCTTTATAGGCTTATATCCTTAAAATAACCATTGACAAATGGAATAGGCATTTATAGGCACAGTAAAATAAGTTATCTGAGCATGGGAAAAGAATATGCATTTAGGGCAATATTCACCCACTAGATATGGTAAATAAAGTGAAAGAATGAAAGGATCCACAGAATTCCTTCAGGAGATAGGAAAAAAAACTATGTAATGATGTTTAAGCATGCATTACGATGCTCTGATATTTTTCACCTCTTTTCCAGGTAATAAGAATGCAAAACTTAACCAAGGCTCAACTTTAATGGTTAGACAACTTCTCTTAGTAATGGTTGAATGTGTGGTGCAATCTACTGAAAGCATTGCAAGATTAGGATGTGCCTGCATCAGGTAAATGTTATTTCATTTTCAAATATTGATAATAAGAAAAAAATAGCTGCTTCTTGTATTCAAGTTATAGTGCCAAAATGTGCCAAATTCAAATACATGCTTGGTAAACTTGCAGTTTTGAAAGTCTTCTTTTAACTCTTCATCTTTACTGCCATCTTTCACCAGCATTCTGCCAGGATGAATTAAATCATCCACTAGTTCAGTTATTTTTTCCATGAGCACTCACTATGCAGCCATTCTTTCCATTATCCTTTACAGACTCAATGGCTTTGTTTTAGATGATTTTACTCTCAATTTCATTCACTCTGTTACCAATAGGTGTGTGTGAAGAGGGAATTTTTCATAAAAAAATTAGTATTAATTGACTCAACGAATAATTTACTGATCAAATCAGCCAATTTTTGTATTAAAACCCATTCTTATTTAACTTCAGACTAACAATGAGTGAAAACTTGAGATTTAGGGGAGATCAGCTATTAATGGAGTTAATGGCTGTTATTTTAAAACTGCATGATGCTATAACTGGCACCTCCACCCTATTTTTTCCGAAGCAAAAATTAAATATTTAATGACAAATATAGGTATTTTGTTAGTGATGAAAATTGCATAATAATTCATAAAACTCGGAAGTGATTAAAAATTTTTCTAATTTTTTACCAAAAACTTATTTATAGACGTGTGTGCAAATAACTTGCAGTAGCCATCTAATTTTTTCCTAGGGACATCACTTTACAAGTTAATGAAAATACTGCCTCCTGAACATGAATTTCTAGGACATCATTTGTTTGAAAATTTATAGAAATAATCTATCGTTTTGTTTAGGTTTTTTAAAGTCGGATTTTCATATTTTTAAGGCTATCATGCTTTTGCCAAGAAATTTTGTTTTATTTGGGAAAATTCGCCATATTGCAGCCTTTATTTCTCTTCTTGCTTAGGACCTATTCCCAGCATTTTCCCACCAACTTACAGTAGATTAAGTGTTTTCAAATGATTTAAACCCAAAATTTATTTGGAAAAAAAATGAATATATCTCCAGCCTCTCATACCTCAAACCTCTGCAATATAACCAATCAGCCGAGAAAGTTGTGAGATTGAAAGTTTGATGAAATGCTCACCAGTGGTAAAAATTACGATCATCTTAAGTACTGACCAAAGGTGTCAATAATATTATAAATTAAATGAAAAATCCAATTCACATTGTCCTTTCATTAGCAAGAAAAATGTCTATGACATTACGATAGATATATGCATAATGTACTCACCCTGAGGCAGTCACCCCTCTCAAAAGGCCTCCAGGAAAAATTTTATCCATGCCCTTGCTATGCCACTACGGGTTATATATACTGTTTTATGCTGCATTGTTACTTTACAAGGTTAGAGGTACACGTGATGCCATAGCAGTAATGAGGTCACTGATAGGAAGGAATATAGAGTATAATCTAGATGTATTTGTCTGATTTCTAGATTTTGAGAAGGGGTTTGACAGGGTAAATTGGGAACACCTAATTATGGTATTGCTGAAGAGACCTAAAATCTGTAGGTCTCAGACTGCACAGGTGAGAGTAGTGGATGGAGAGTGGGACAGAGTGAGGAGGATAGGGTGGACAGTAGTAGGCCGGGGGGTGAGACAGGGTTGTCCATTATCACCCATGTTTTTCAACGTACACTTGGAGGAAATGTTAAGGGAGGTATGGGAAGGACTAGAGGTAGGAGTGAAGTAGGTGGAGGACTGGTCAAGTCAGATTGGCAGATGATTAAGATTTAGTTACCTAATCAGCGAAGGGGTTATGGTCATTGCTGAGGTCACTACAGAGCCAATGTGATAGGTATGAATGAAAATAAGGGAGAAGAAAATGAAGGTAATGAGGTTTTCGTGACAGAGGAAGCCTAAGTTAAATATCAGAATGGGAGAGTATAAAATAGATTAGGTAGAATATTTTAGTTATTTAGGCAATGTTTTGGACGAAGGTGGACAGTGTGGTAAGGATATTAGAGGAAGGATAGTATGTAGGAATAAAAAAAATAATAAAAAAAGCAGCATAGTATGGAATAAAAACTAGTAGTGGTTCTTTAATCGGCACTTTAATTTTACCTTTGTGCTTACGGAGGGTCAGGTACCCGGGAATGGGAAGAGATGGAAGGCGCTTATTGGTGGGACCGTCCGACCCTTCAGTCGTGGGCTCCGATGGTGGGATGCTGCGACTCGGGGGCGGTAGGACTCTCGGGGAGGTCTGAGACTCGAACCACGCTCCGAGCGTAGGGTACCGGGCAAGACTCGGGGTGACAGGGAGCTCAGCGGCGGTCAAGGCTTCGACCCACGGGGGAGAATGGAGGGAGCGGCACAGGAGAGGTCTTTCGGTAGAACGCTCGGGGAGGTCTGGGATTCGACCCACGCTCCGTGCGAAGGGTTTGTCGGGAAGAGTCGCCCCCACTCTGGGATCGCCCCGCTTTTTATAGCGATCCTAACGGGAGAAGGCCGCGGGTGGCGTCAAAGGGGTAGCGCGGTCGTTGCCCTGGCTGAGGGTGAGGACGAGCGATCCTGAGGGTGCTGGTGCTGGTGACGTCCAAACACGGTCGGAGGTTCCGAGAAACCAGTGGCGGGGCTTTGGGAGACTGAGTTTCTGAGAAAGCGAGATTCCCAGAAGCCCTCGTCACAACACTAGTCCTGTAGTTTGCTCAGAAATTGTTCTAATCCTTTGGCTGATTGGCTAACTAAAACTTGAGCTGTTCCCCACGTACTTTCATTCCTACCTCCAGCCCTTCCCATGATTCTCTGAACACTGCCTCTGCGTATAGGTCCGTTGAAGAGTACGGGTGATTACGGGAAAACCTTTCTTACTCTCCCGCGCCTATCCTGATTCTTCGGCTGATACCCGCACTGGTGCAGTCTGAGAAATGTAAACATTGTACATCACGTTAATATAATTACCAAAAAATATGTGTCGGTGCATGGTACATGCGTGGTAGTGATTTTCGCAGTTCTCAATGACCTGAAAAATTACCTCTCATTTCATTCGCTCGACCATGTCTAGGAATTTCGATTCATTTGGGATTCTAACTAATATTTCTATATTTCTATAGGGTTTTGTCCAAATGTTTTTCCCCTACCTTTTCTTGAATATTCGGCTTAAACATAATCCTTAATATTTTCCCTACCTATGTAGAAATCTCATGCACTCATCCGCGAGTATAATTTATTCTTTTTACTCTCTCTACTCTTTTATTCGCTACATTCGCCGTCCTGGGATAACAACAAAATATAATTTACGCATATCATCCCTACGAAATATCCAATTGGCGTTCTTAATTATTACGCCTTTTCTTGCTGCCATCTTGGAAATTATTTTACCTATTCACTTTTCCCTTTTAAGGGGGTTGATGATTTATTGTTAATAGATACTTTCAGGTAATTTTTAAAATAGGGTTGGCAAAGGTATGGGGAAAGTGCTAGCCCATATCGCACCTTTGTATTAGGGAGGCATAAAATTGAAGAAATTGATTTGTAGAAATTTTCACAAAAGTAGTCCATCATCATGCCTTGACGCAAATACTATTTTAAATACACAGCGTCCCTTTTGGTTTGGAGAAAAAAATCCTATGCCTAATCTAGTAGCAAAAATAAGATTGAAATGCGCAACATTGGCAGGTTTTTTCGCCTTCCTCTCACATTTATGTGCCATTGCCATCAGTTGTCTTCATATTGCTGTTTTCTGCCTTATTGATCGTCAGATGGATGAAATAGTGTTTCATATAATTTTTAGTTAGGAATGTGGACGCTGCTTGCGCCTGTTTGAAGTCGAAAGTCGCCTGAGAACGTCTGCGAGTCCATTAGCGGAGTGGGTTGCCTCCGGCATCGTCCATGCTTAGCGTAATCTTAGATCTTACATTTGGAAGGGATCTGACCTCCACTTCGTAAATACGGAGTTGCCCTACTCCGTTTCCCTGTCTTCTTCTTCTGCGGCGGCACTGGTTTCTCTCTCTTTACCCGGTTCCTCCCAACGCTAAATGTATGCAGAGTATAGTATTGCATAGTGTATGCGAGAGCTCTTTCTAGTCTCTTCCAGTATAACTGCTTTGAGAAGATTCAGCAGTATCTGACGTCTCATATTGACTCAGCTGAGAGATAGCGCCCGAAAAGTAAAGAGGTTTGGTTCCCGTCTTAAACTTGCGAGCGATCCCACCCCTCCGTCCTTTCACCTCCCTCCCTTCAACATCTCTCTTCCCCTTCCTGCCGCACTGCCTTGTGCCGCGAAATTTTATCGCACCACTAACTTTGTGCTTGCGAAACGAATATTTTAATTGGCCGAGCTGTTTTTTTGCAGATGTGGGTTGTGAATCATTGGAGTCAAGAATATTTTACTCTAGATGGAAATTATTGAAAAATATAGAGCGGATGGGTTCACGTACGAAGTTCAATCAATTATCCGCAACCCATCTTACATATGTTTATGGGACAATTAATTTACATTTGGAGCAATATGCCAGAAATAACAGATTCTGAAAATCCGTTTTACCAAAGGTGGCACCTACGTGATTGAAATAGCTTAAAATCTCCCCTCCGAATCTATTCCCTTAATCTTTTTTATTCCTTTCCGTTGATACGTGCACCCCCTGCTATGCACCCTTTTGTAGAGTGCTAATATAGTTGTACAAATATTGATTTCCCGCCCGAGTAGTTTCGAAATTTACACTTTATGTGGGCATTCTGGAGTCCAAAAGCATTCGTTACCCTGCTTCCGGGTTCATATCGGTACTTTTGGGTGTATGCATAAAGTTGAGGAAGAATTTCAACAGCCATTCCATGGTTTTCCTGTAATATGATGTAACATGAGCATTTTTAGGCATAAGAAAGTGCGATTTGGTTTTAATTGCAAGAAATTCTTTGTGCTGTGATGGTGTCTTGCTTCATGCCAATTTCACGGGGTAGTTGTTTAAAGGAGCGAAGGGAGAGAGTGACATGAGGTGGGACAGGGAGAGTATGAGGTTCGCGGGGGTCAGGGATGATGGTAGTTCCGAGTGGAGGGATAAGGGGATTTGGAAATGGATACTGGTAATTAGTTGCCGTTGTGTTTATGTTTTGAGAAGAGTTGCCTTCGGGGATATCCTTCCATCATCCCCAGCTCTTTGGCCCCTTGCACCCGATCCCCACCCCGTTCTCCGCATAGCCCTCTTGTGATGGTGTGTGCTTGTTCCCCACAAATTGTTTTACCCCCACCACCCGCTCCTCCTATCGGTGGTACCTTGCCTTCGTATCGACGTTTCCCGCCTTGCCAAAAGCCGTATTCTTTAAGCTGATTGGCCTTCCGTAAAGTTATAAACTTTAGAGAGAAGAAAATGCCTATTTTCTTTATAGAGAAACGACTGTAGCAAACGTTTCCTCTTATCTCGGAGGAGAGCAAAGAGTCGGTTTGTTCATTGGGAAACATTCTCTCTTGCAAACCCTAAGGTCAAGGGTTTGTAAGGTTCTATATGTGGTGTTGCGATTCAGTGCAGATGCAGTTGGTATATAATATACCCCTTAATTCTGCACAATAAGACCTCAGTCGTTGGAGCTTTTAACTCCCGACTACTGCCAACGCTCGAAAGAGAAGGGCCGCATCTGAAGAATTCTTTTCGAGATGGCCTTGAAATAGATTGAAAAAGTTCAAAGTAGGTATATTTAATCATTAGTGTTTCTGTTTTTGCTTATCAAGTCAGTGACTTATTACTAATAAAATACACACTGGTTTGCTAAAAGTCGAGGAAGGTTATTAGCGGAAGGCAGGAATATTTGTTGAAACTTTTCGACAAAAGCTGACATGTTTAAAGGTTTCATCAACCCTGGGAACCCGCCCCAAATCCCCCATCTCTATTAAGTCGTGGGGGGAAAATTGTCCCATTTTCACTATACTTTTCATTACCTTCCTTAAAAAGCTGTTTCATAAATCTCTTTCCTCTCTTCCCATGATAGTCAATGAACTGGAAAAGTCTTGGAATTTCGTCGGACATACAAAAGTTAGAGAATTCCATGAAATCACTTTGAAATGTTTCGTACTGAGTATAAAAAGGTCTCGTTTAAATAAAATGAGTAACTGGAACACCAAAAAAATGAAGCCTATAGGGAACATTGTGCCAATTTTACCACGGAATACGAGTGAGTATCTCATTGATTTTTCGGACAAGCGTGGACTAATGTTCACCGATTTCCGAGCTTCGATACGAAAATAAAATATTTTAAACTTGTAATGAATGTATTTTTCTCTGTATTTTCGAGGGAATTTTTGGATGTAAATTTCCAATTTTATATTCAACGGTTTTGTCACCAACTCTTCGTGATTAAACTCAATGAATTCAATTGAAATCAAGTGTCACGATTCTATTCAATCGCAATGAAATGACTATTAAATCGATCTAATCACTGTCAATAAACTAATTTTAATTTTAAAAATATCCCCTGAGTTATCAGTTCTTTTTTCATTCATGTAATGTTTTTATGATATTAAATACCTTAAATTGCCATTTTTGATCAGATTAGTGGCTCGAAAAAATAGAATTTCGACAATTGGAAAAATTTTCAAGCAAAAATATAAAGAAACTGAATTGCAATTTTTTGGGTGAAAAATTCATGGTGCTATTTTGCCAACTAGCCGTAACTTCCTTATGTCGCTCCTGGAAATTTTAACGAACGCCAAGGACCCTAAGTCCGTTTATTTTCATTAAGGAAAGTCTCAGACGTCATTTTTCGCTTGAGATACATCTTCGTATTCATATTTCCTTTTTTGAAAATACACTATTTTCGTGTTCATGTTTTCCATCTAAATATTCTGTCTGTTTGTGTTCTGTCGCAGTTGTTTTCAACTGCTGCGGGAGAGGTCCTCTGCACAAATTTTGCATATCTTTTGAGGTTATGGGAGAGATTTATTCTGTGGCTTGCCTATAATGTAGGGCACGCCTATTACCATAGACCATTGCAAGCATAAAGGAATTGTAGGATGCATCAGTAACCTTATAATAAATATTGGTAGTGTTTTTGGTGGCATAAAACTTAAGTGTAATATTCAAAAAGAAAATGTGCTGTGCCCCACACTGCACAAACGTTACGTAGGGAAATCCCAGGGATAATTAACTGGGATTATCGGAAACTCTCATGGACCTCTCGTGGATTCCTACGGTCATACTGCGGAAATCCACCGGAGGTTTTAATGTCCAGTCCTAATTTTATCTTGAAGCTTTCTATTATGTCCTTACCGTCTTAGTAATCCCTTTTAAATTACTGCGACTTCTTAACACATGGACAGCGGTTGAATTCTTTTTTCTTTTCTTTTTCTTCTATTTCTTTTAATTGATGATTTAATCACTGTTTTGACGGTCCAGGTATTCCTTTCCACGAATTGAGGAAAGCTCGCTCTTGCTTCTGTCGTCAAACTAGCTGAAATACTTGAATAACAAATGTTATTTCATATTCTTTTACACTTGATGTAACGGAACATTGTCTGTTTTCATTCAGCATATTAAGTATTAAGATTCGGCTAACACGAACTCATTAAAGATTTTTTTTACGCTCAGGCATCTCGCTCACTACACTATGCCAGTATAGTAGACATTTTGGAAAAATTGGTGCTTCCCTCAGTAGAAAATATGGTTTGGTGCAGATTAATTAAGGGTCGTATTTATTCTACTAAATATTAGAAACAAATGAAAATTGAGTAATTTCTTATTCACAGTATTCACTCAGGAACGATCAACGATCGTAGCTACGGAACGCACCACGGTAACAGTGATTTCTAGAAAAAATAACTCTTTAACGATGTCCGTCAATATTAGTCATATTTTTCCAAGAATCACATCGGGGATTCAACTCAATGGAATAAATTATTTAAAGCTCACATTCTAATATTTGTCCTGTTGGAACTACACACAATTTATTAAGTTAGTTCAAATTGCGAAGAAGTGAAAGAAAAAGGGCAGTTGATGGAAGGAAAAGCACATTTTAAACGGTGAACTTGGGAATTCCATCGTCGTTTTAGTATACATACTACAAAAATAGAGGGCTACA
>LYUA01000584.1:530877-541211 GCA_002093875.1 Calopteryx splendens | reverse complement strand
GGTGTACTGGGTACGTTCTCACACTTATTTTTTGACAATATCTCCAACTATACCATTACCCTGTTTTTAGAATGTAGAACATGGTTAAGGTGCTCCGAGTAGTTGAGTTTTCTGGGCCCTGAGATCTGTTAAAATTCTTAGTTTTTTCTCATTTTAACTTAATAGTATTTTTATCAAGTCACAAATGTTTATACAAACGCGATGTATCCTCTCATGGAGGTTGTAAAACATTTTCATTGGCAGAAGCTCGCTACAACATTACAAGAAACTAATTAATGTTGATAGGAACAAAGTAAGGCCTCAAAAATAGGTTACTTAGGCCTAGGGAGGTATATTTCGGTAAGTATGCTCTTGGTGTGAATTTCTGGTGGCAATCAAATGGGGATGGGAATGGGACAGTTTGTATCAAGGGGGTCTCAGGGGTCAGTTTTGCTGTGTGGGACAAAGAAGGCATATGAAACAACAATATTGTGGAAGGATTCACCTAAAAAAAATTAAGGCCACATGTGTGTGGAAAAATAAGTTCGTGGAATCGTGATGTTTATGTTTTTCTTTTTAATTGATTTCTTCTTCGAACTGCGTTGATTTCCAGCCTCTTTCGCAAAGTCAAAAAAGATTTTTCTTGAGCCACGCACCCACCATTAGGCAACTTGCGTTTTAACAACGAGTGATGCTTTATCCCACCTAAACTTTGAAATATTTACATAAATAGTACTATAATTCTGTCCAAATTTTAGCATCTCTGTCCCTTGGCCTATCACATCTCGGCTGCTTTGAGTACTTGCTTAGAATTACCAATTGCGAGCGCATTATTTTTGGCAGTGGGTGCAAATAGTCCCGTTGCCTCTGCGAGCGAGATGAGATAGATGGAGTGGCAGTGTTCACTCATGATTTACAGTGTCTAGAATTGAGTAATTTAACATAGCCGATTAAAATAATGCAACGAGGTTCTACATTACCCCATCCCCGCGCCTCGCTGGAAGACTCTCCAGTGGGCGTGGGTGAATCCCACGAGCGCGTAGGTATGCGCCGCTGAGTGATCACATTGGAAACGTAGAGGTAGAGGGATTTTCGACTGGAGCGAGAGAGAGATTGACGAAAGCGTCAACTCAGAAGTATTGTAGGCATGTAGGTCAGGGCGCGAGCCCCCGTTTTCGCTTCGAATCGTTTGCTCTCTGCCAAGCTGAGTAGTAGACTACTGCTCCCGAAATGAAGCACAGGAATAAGCGTCTCTTACTCACTGTATATAACAAGAGCAGCCCTTGCCACACGCCCTCGCGGCAGCGTGCATATGTAGATGTAACACTGCGTCTGCCCCTCATTGGACACTGGCGCTGGCGCATTCAGACCCACACCGTTTGCCTTAGTGTCATCGTTCAATAGTCGCGATTGGAAATGATATTCAGGTGTGATACCATCTATTTAAATGGTCGCGACCTAGAATATTTGAATGCAGTGGGTTTACCAACGATATGCAATTGGCTCCGTAATAGATAAATTCTATAAGATTGCTCTAAATACCATTTTAATGAATAAACCATGCAAATTGAATTATGCTGTTACAGAGATCTATATCATGTATCTATAGTATTTTTGAGAGCTTCGCTAAGGGTGTGTGGTAAATGATTGAATGTTAGGTATCGATTAGTTTTAGTTACTGATAAGATCTACTTTCCAAGTCATGTCGTTCATGCCCACAACTCCCTCCTCCCATCTTCAGCTCGTAATAATTAGTATCAAAAGCTCCCTCCCCCCGTCCTAGTGTTGCTAGTGTTATTATTTTTATCATATTCAAAGTTAGACGAATAGCACTAGGTACCTGCTCGCTCGGCCTCTGTGTTCGCACCGGCCAAACCCATCCTTCCCCAAACGCTACTCCTCTCGCCTTCTTCACGTCCTGCTTATTTTCATTCCCAATCAGAACTTTGTGTGCAGCGTTCCAATTGGCCTTTTAGAAGTTTTGATAATTTTTTTGCGCTCCAGCAGAAAATTTCAGGAATATATTCCTCATTTTCGTAAGCGTTAGTTTGTGTTTCGACTAGGTTATTTTGATTTGATCTCTTACCTAACTGGCCGTTTATGGTGCCTAAATAATTTGTTAAAAGTTGTGCGTGGAAAAATATTTTTCGTTGGAAAATTGTATCATTTTCCTGTCGCACTCTTTCGTTAAATATTACTCGAGCTTTGGGATCCAATATTCTCTGCATCTATTAGTGGTGGTGAGTACCTGTTGCGCGGCGGCGTGTTCGTTCCGAGCTCGTTTCTCGTGTGAGTCCGCTTGGGGTCGTGTAGGGCGGGGGGAAGACCTCAACTTGGGCGGTGTCGGTGTTCCTCTTATCCAACTGTGACCTTCAAATTCAGTGCGAATCAATTCTTAAGAATCGTGGGGGTTTAACAATAAATATTTTAGTGGAAATAGGGATACCTTAAACCTGTTTATGGTCCGTGCGTAACTTCGATTGGTTGAAAAGTTATTCGTGAACAATTTTTTACCGACCGAAGAAAAGATATCAACCGAATGGGCCGAAGGACTTTTTATTCTGTGACTTTCAGGGTGAGGGTGCACATGAAAAACATCTGGTTAGACTAGATAGAACTCTTTTTGCAATTAAAAGTCTAAGAAGTTTGCATTAGCTTTTTTCCGCGATTTATATACATTATATTAAGCATTGAAATATTATTTTTTTCTTAGAGTATTCTTTCTTGGAACGTCATTTGTGGTGCTGTTGCATCTTTTCGATTATTTAAATACTTGCATACCTATTTTTTGCTCTCAAAATCCTCATTAAATTTTGAAAAATTAAAAAAATCTTTTCGGTTGACCGTTTTATTTAGATTAACACTTGGATGCTATATGAATCCAAGGACTCGCTATCATTTACATTTTCGTGCTAAATTGCCCTTTATGTCCAACGATGTCTAAAGAGAGAGGATGTAAATCATAAGCAGCAAAGCATCTAGTGCCTTCCTTTTAGCTTGGGATGGCATTAGCATGGGTATTAAATCCCCATTGGATTCAATAAAGTTGTGCGTTTTACTCAGTGATGAGATAGGAAAGGAAGGATGTCTCATTTGTCGATAATTTTATATGTAAAATCCTGGTGTCACTGCATTAAAATTTTTGTTGCATGTTCAATAATATCGCCAGAAAAAAGTTTCTTTAAATAATTGTGCACATTCAATTTTCAGAGACCTTCGTTTGCTTCTTAGCTTTCTAAGGTACGATTATATGGCGTATACATTCTGGACTAAAACGTATTCATAATATTTCATAAAATCTCTTTAGAATTATTAACGACTTTTTAAAACATAGCGTCGGATATATTTGTTAGGTAAGGGCAGACTTAGTCATTTGAAGTAGCCAACTGTTTTGAAATTTATATTGACAGTCGTGCTCTGTCAAAAAAGATTTTGTTATGATTTCTATCCAAGAGTTATTAAACTTCTTTTTTGAGTGTTAGTTGTTATCTCTCTCTTTTTTCTATCATCCGTGAATCTAATTTGTGATCGTGTGCATGCAGTCTACTTATGATTTCAATTAATCATCGTGCGTTAATCTTTCTCGCACCTGCAACATGAGTTGATATTCAACATTGTTTTGGAGCTCCGGAAGTGATTTAAGCGTTTCCTGAGGCACCACCGTTATTCGTGTGCTGCAGAAGAAGGGTGCTAACGTTTTAGAAGGGTAGTAATTTCATTCCTGGCATGCGGTGTAAACGCGAGTTAGATTAAGTGCCGTATTTCCATATGAAAATCGATATTTCAACAGTCAATTCACGTATCGAGTTCATTGCGCTTCCGGAAAAAATTTCATTCATCCTCCATTGCATCGCTTACTATAACAGCTAAGTACAAAGAGTACGCAATTGTGCCGGGATGTCGAACTTCGACGGATATTGGGACTCTATCGCCGTTGAATATATCACAGTTTCACATTTTCATTTTGGTTCTCTGACGTTTCCAAAAGACCTTTGTATTTCCATTGAGGTATTCACAGAGTAAATTCCTTTTAAAGCTACGTAGTGCTGTTCGCATGATTCATTTGTTTCCGTCCAGTGTTCCAGGTAGCTTTCATGTGCTTTATCTACAAGTACAGCTTCACCAGACCCTAATGTGTTTTTATATTTCGAATATAATTCCCTGTTTTCTTAACGCTCTTCTAACTTTGCCAGTGTACAATCTAGGTTTGACAGCATTGTGTTTGCATTTGCTGGGAATGTATTTTTCAGTTCCTTGTCTCATTATTTATAGAAATGCCTCTTTGCCTACTAGGCGTCTAAGTTTGGTTGGCCCGAGTTAGTTTGTAAAATCGCGCCTCTTCAACTTCTTCTCAACGAGATCAAGCGCAATAAGTGAGATAGTACTGTGATCATAATTAAATAATAATTAAATAATAATATAAATGTGTGGAATTCCATTATGGCCACGTAAAGGGAAATATCTTAGCCCTAAAGTCAAACCTTCCTTCTAACGGTTTCACTTGCTTTTCTATAATTTAAGTCGCGTTCTGGCACGGATCTTAGCTTAATTCATTGAACAATTAATTTCCGGAACGCATACGAGGCATATTGTGGATGTATATGCGTATACATCCAACCTGCAAGTCGAAAATTTTCTTAATTTTGGGTTAGGTTCTTAGTCCTGATGCAATAACGTAGTATTCTGTCAGCTGTTATTAATCATCGGACATGAGGATTATTTCCAGAGTGGCGGTGTGCAATATCATGTGCAAATACATACCAGGTGCTGGGAATATTGAAAATATTGTAGCCTATTTTAGGAAAACCTTTATTTTCAGTCGCTTCAAATCAAATAACAGATAGAGATTTGCACGATATGAGCATTTTCCTATATCAGTAGAATATTCTTTTAGGCCAAAATAACGACCATCAATCTCTTCAATCAAATGTCAAAGTAGTCGTTCATTAAAACGGAATGAGCATATAAACCATTGTAGTTGAATTCTCTGTAGCATCGGTCTTAATTTCCCAGGTTATGATGAATCAACCCTTTGACGTGCTCAGACAACGCTAATTGTAGCACATAAAGGCCACGGGAGTGGTGAGAAACTTAAACGTGAACTCTCTTAAACTGGGCAACAAAGAGGTAAGAACTAACACAGGGAAAGTCAAAGTTGATAGAACGGGCATTCTTGTAATTTTTGTCGTAGAATTCAAAACAAAACATCTAAATCTACATAATACCGTGCAAGTCGCGGCGAGGGCGTGTGGAATGGGGTGTTCGGTAAACCATTAATTCAGCCAAATGAATCCTTTTGTAATCCATATTAATATCGAATAATTTGTATCTTTCTAACAGTTAAAGACGTGCTTGAAATATTCACAAGCTTCAAGTGGGTCCTATTTATGGCTATCCAATAAAAATGTGACGCTCCTTGGTCGTTCATAACTATTCTTCACGAAACGGGTAGCTTTTCTATGTATCCTGTTAATTTCCTACATTAGTTCCTTATGCGCTGGGTCACAAATGCTTGAAGTGTAGTTAAGGTGAGGTCTAGCTATCGCGAAATAACACCACCACCTAACTACAGTAATCAACCCAAGTGTTAGGTGAAGGTAGAGGTCACCCAATTGCAAAGCTTAGAGACCCCCCAATACTAAGTCCAACGGCGTGAGAAATTCACACATCAGTGTAGTTGGGGGGGGGGACAGTTCCTGTCACTGTGCCGCTTGCGATTTCCCAGGATGACATGGTACCCGAAAAATCACAGCTTGGGTGAATTGGAGTTGCCCAGAGGCGTCACCCGGAAACAAACCCTAGGCCTCAGGTTAGTAGCTCAGTGCTCTACCCGATGGACTGAACGAATTAATGCATCTCCTTAATATTTTAATTAGAATATATTCCCACACGGCGTGTGATGAAACCCAGTTTCTTCATTACACCTCCGCAGATGGTCCTAGCGTGTTAACCCCATGTTAGGTCTGATGTTAGAGTACCTCCAAGGTATTTTACTCGGTCCGTTTTTCCTGTCTGTCCCTGCGAGTTTATAGGTGTAATAGATTTCTTTTCCCAAAATCTCATTATTGCACACTTTTTTAAATTTAATTTTACACCCCATTACTCACACCAGGAATTCTCCTCTGCCACTTCCTTCCTCTCCTGAAATAGCTAGAAATAGCCTCAATAATTGGATTTATTATTTACATTCCGGTATGTGACTATGTCGTCGGTGAGTAAACTGACATTGCTAGAAGTTGTACAGTTAATGCGATTAAAGTAATGCGAAAAAGTAGGGGGCCGATTAGATTTCATGCGGGACGCCAGAGGCTACAGCCACAAAATCCAAAGTTAGCCTCGATTTTTAACTTTCTGTTTGCGCTGAAAGAGAAAATCGCTAACCCAATTCAATACTTTTTCATTAATTCCTGAAAATCGCGGTTGGTGTACTAGCTTATTGAAAAGAGTCAATGTCGAAAATATTTTCTGTAGTTCCGGTGCGGACATAATGTTGGGTGGATAGAGCTAGTTATCTGAAGACATAATAGCACGCGAAATTTTTCCGAAAGGTCATAATATAGAAAGACGAGATGGGTCATACGACCGTACGGGGATGTTTCATTGCAGTTAAATCACACCTTAAAAGTCACCCACGGAAATTTGACAGCGAAGATATTGAAAGGTTTTAGTGCGCGATAGAGAACTGTAACCGGAAAAGTAAACAAATTCGCTCCTTCTAGAGACCACCAAATTGCACAGCAGAAGTAATTCATTCCCTAACTCGCCAAATTTCAACTTTCAGGCGAAATATTACTAAAAGCGTAAATATCGTTGGCGGTAATTTCAACCTCCCTTCCATCAATATGAATAATTATTGCGTTAATAGCACCTATAGATACCGCGGATCATACGAGGCAGCTCTCAACATGTTTACTGATAACGCATAGTATTTACTTTTGAAAAAAAATTGCTAGGGGCAGTAACAATGAAGATTTATTAGCAACAAAGCACCATGAAATGATAACGAACATAGATATTTGAGAAGAGATTCATTTTTGATCACTACGGAATTCAATAATCACCATCGATAAACCAAAACGAAAGATATATTTATTTAGTAAAGGAAACTTTTAAAAAATCAGAAACTATCAAAGGACCACTTTGCAATTATGCTCTGCGATTTGAAGATTTGGCGTTGGTACAGAAAATAAGAATTTATTTTTCAAACCAATTTCACTGCCCTGTAACATCTTCACGAATAGGGTACAAGGCTTAAGCACACGCAGAGATAGCCATGAGGGTGGTGGATGGATCTTAGAATGTGCGGATTGCGAGGCGTCATACACGGGACAGGCGGGAAGAAGTCTTCGAGTCCGAGCAGAGGAACACCGAAGAGATTTCATCAAAAAAGTGGGAATGTTACAATTTGCAGTCAATTTCCTTAGCGAATGCCATCACGATGGCTTCATACCACAGATGCTGCACAAATAGAAGAAAGGGACGCAGATGGGCGTGCGAGAACAATTGGCGATATTGACATGTGCACGGAAGAAGGAACACAATATCTACATATCTGTATCTACATAATACCCTGCAGGCCACCACTGGGGTGTGTGGCAGGGGTTGAGTTCACACCAGGCATGCGCTAAAGGAATGGCACTACTCGAAGGAGGGTCATGCACCGCAGGAAGGGACACATGCAATAATAATGCACAATACCATAAACGTCACGTGCAAACACTGAAAATGAAGGGTGACGCGCAGCTGCGTTTTATACTACAAAGAGGAACATTTGTAAAGCAAATACTACACACTATTCCTCCATACTATTAGAGGCAAGATGCAAATAAAACAGATTAAGAATAGCATGCAATCCAAATACGTCACCGTTCGCATGCAAACCCTGCCTATCCTGTCATCCCTGTACGCTTTCGGTAGGATTATTGAGGTTCACAAGTTCTTCTCTTGTTGTGGTCCCGGATTGTGTGTAGAAAGGATGAGTTTTTATATCTATCGGTGGTGTACTCTATCTCTCTTATTTTACCCGGGTGGTCTGCCGATGCCCGAGTCTGCCGATGTAGATGGGAGCATTAATAATTCCCTCAACGTCACGTATAAACTCGATTGTCCCGTACCTTTGTAAAGACCGCTTGTTCTCTTCTAGCTTGTAGTGACTCCGATCACGAACGAACACCTATTCCCTTTCACCTATCCCACATTAAGAGCGACCACCTATCGACCACCCATTCCCTTTCCACTCCCCCCTCCTAGAAATCCCGCAGTTACTCCCAAGCTAACCTAAGAGGATCCCCCTCCCTCCTTCAGGTCTCTTCTCCCCCCCTCAATGTCGATACCTCAACACGTCCCCCACCCTCTCACGCCCATCCCTTCTTCCTTTCCCGCTCTCCAATCCCACAACTCCACTCTCCTCCCTCTCCTCCCATCCGCCACCTCTCTACTATGTGTTTAAACCTTGTATAATAAAACAGACCTAATTCCTGAAGATGCTAGTGTATTGAAACTGGCTGAAAAATAAATTCTTATTTTCAATGGTAGCTATGTCTTTTTTCGTAATTTCCAATCATCATAGCGCATTTTCCCTAAGTCTCTGCCTCAACTATCTCTGTCATTAATTCAGTTTTGTCTAGGTATATAAACAATTCAGTCATTTAATTCGCGTGATTTCATTTTATTGTTATTTATACTGTTATTAATTTAGGTACCGTACCTAAAATATAAATTCATTGTTTAAGTAAAGATGACCGTAGGTCATCGTTTTATGAGTCTAAATTTGTATCCCTCAAAATAGGCTCATTGTAATGATCATGCAGCCTTTTGGGCTAATACAGTGTAATGAGCATTATTATTGTTAGGATTGGTGATATGTACCACTTTATGTAAGTATGTGCGCGTTCGTAGTCGGATGATGTTTTAGTTTGTCGGCTTCCAACTTGAAAAAAAAATTATTCTTAATATTGACCATTAGGCGCAGTGATATTTTTTCTAGTTGTTGTATCTTATAAGTCCCATAGTCAGTAATACATTCGTTATTGAAAGAAATGGTGCTTCCAGTAGCATCGGTGCTTCTCGTGTCCAGTTAAAAATCTGCTTGACCATTAAATGGTGTCCCTCTTTGGCAGCTACGCTTTGAGTTCTAGAGCTGGCTTTGTGGAATTTACATCGAATGCACGTCGGGCCATGCACTCCTTTTTTCCGTTCCTGCACCCCATGGTGCAATTTTGGCTATCGCTGTGTATGTGTGTGTACCCACGGGTGGGTGTACAACTCGGATATCCGAGGGAATCGAAGTGGGCTGGGGAGTGGCTGGGGCGAAGAGGGGTATGGCGACCGCTGTTTGATTTTTTGCGGTCACTTGTCGTTTTACCTCGTGGTAATGTAATATTTCTTTTATATTCGGGTACCTATTTTAATGTTTCTTGGAGGATATTTCGAGCGCAATAAATAGTCGGATGGGTCAGATTTGAAACTGTAGATGCTCTTGCGCGTTCCATTAAGGGGAAGTAGAGGAAGCTGATGTCCTCACTGTGTTTCTTCTGCTTGGTCAAGTAAATTACCTCATCAATCATGCATCACCCGAAGAAACTACTTTGGGGAGTTCATTGGTCGCTCAAGATTTATGTACTGAAGCGTTAGGTTCGATGGATTCAAAATCGGTGATTTTCAATTGGTATTCATGTTTTTTTGAATTTAATTTTACTATCATACAGGTGTTAATGATAAAACTTAAAAGTTTTCATCAATGCTTATAATAATAAAAAGGTCGTGGTTGTCGAGTGGATAGGGGCGCTGGACCGAAGGGCCCGGATTCGATTCTGTGTGACGTATCTGGGTGCCCTCAACTTCACCCAAACTGATTTTTTTCGGTTGTCAGGTATACCTGGGAAACCCCTGCCCTGGTGGCTCAGGAAAGGGAAATGGACCCCCTTCCCTGATGTTTGAATTTCAAATTCCGTTGGACTTAGCAGTGTGTGAGCTCCACCCTCACTTATCAAACCAAAATTCGGGTTAATTACCGTGGTTTTTTTATAATACCTATAATTATCCCCTGTAATTTTTTTTATCAACATTTGGAAATCATACCATTTCAAACTTTTTTAGTCATCAGTTGACGGTTAGAGAACATATTTCCACGAAATTCCTGATAAAATGCAATTGTGGATGCAACAGGATGTTTATGAATGAGTATCTTTGCATAAACTAAAGGCCATTTTGTGCCGCATAGGTGTTTAGGGATGTTTATAATCTCTCTATCACAGTCAGATGTGGTCTCATAACCCTGTGCGTATAACGCGCTATAATATTGTATCCTACAAAAATGTTGACAGAGCATCTTGATGCCCATATTAGCATTGAGC
>LYUA01000584.1:504383-524940 GCA_002093875.1 Calopteryx splendens | reverse complement strand
ATCCGGGTTCGACTCCCGGTTCAGGCGAATGATTTTTTCACTGAATTTTTTCGTATATGTAAATAAATAGTAATTAAATAGTGAATAGTGTTACTACAGTTACACTATTTACTGTTCAGTTATTTCCCTAACGAAGCCTTTGAGCTCGTCTTGTTTCCCTAGTGTGTATTGAGCGATTTCATCCAACGGTACAGCCCAGTTTTTGAGGCTTCGACGTTTTTTTATCGTCTATGATACACCCGTTAGTGTGTTCCTTGGTTATCATAGGTTTTTTGTGTTCCGCAGATACACTGGTTGGTGTCCATTTTCCCGATTTTCTTGAGTTGTCATAATACATTCATTGCTACCTATAATTAACTTATTTTACCGCACATTGTAAATCCATTTTTAATTCTGTTTTGGATATTTGGGAAGACTGCTGGGGGTCATTTTTCCTTTTTCCAAATTCCATTCCATTCATTAAGACATTCTGTGGTTTCATCGTTTGCTATTATCCCCTTCACCTTTTATTTTGGAAGCTTAAAATACAACCTTTTCATCCACATATTATATTTAAATTAGACTTCACCATTCCTTCCCAGGTATAATATTTATTCACTTACCCTTAGGAATGTTTAAGTGGAATGAAAACTGCCATAGATATGCATTCAATACTTTTCGGGGTTCATACGATCTTTACTGGTTTTACGCCTAGTTATTTGAATAAATATTTTTCTTGACATCATTCACTTCGAACAAACTCTAATAAAATACCACAGGAATTGGCATTTGTGTCATCGTGTGTATCCAGACGAACGGTAGAAATTCGCGGCCACCTAAGCAATCATTATCTTGTACTCTGGAGGTGCTCAATAAAATACTTTAAAATACATCCTTCAGTGTCTATTATCTTCTCTCCCGTTTTTTTATTCCTTTATATAATTATTTATTTCCGAATTCGCGTTGTATAACGTCCCTTTTAATCATTTTTTAGGTAAAATTTATTTAATCGTTATTAAATATTCAATAAATAAGACCTGCTTAAATGTAATTTAATTAAACTTAGCGTAGACCCTCAAGCCATAGTTAATATGCCCATGACCGTCGATGCCGTTGAACACGGGCCATACTGAATTCGTCATAAAAAGCACTTAGACACTTGGACACGCCAACTAGTCCTAAGGAATAAGCTTGGGACTCTATTTACAGTGCACGGCATGAATACACCGAAGTACAATACTATTATTCAATACATATAATCTGTATACTATCAGAAGGTTCATGCATAGGTCCGTGTATGCCTCCTTTTCGTCGTTTCCTTACGGCGCGGCGTGGTCATTGTCAAGAAATGCCTGGTTTTAGGTTGCGAAAGGAAAGTTAATCTCTTTAAGCAATTTCTTTCAAACAACCCTGTTTTTGCGTACTTTTTACCTTCTGTCACTCATCCATTTTTTGTTTTTACCCACGCTTTTCCATTCCTGAGGGCTCTCCATCCTCCACACTTCACTCGCTTCTCATTCACACTTGACTTTTTCGAGCTATGACTCTCTGTCAAGTCGTTTACTCTTCTCTTATATTTTGCATAAAACTTTTAAATGTATTTTACGTAATAAGTTGCCTAAAATTTGACTAAAATTTAAAAGTTAATTTAAATGACCAATTACATGTAAGATTGGAAATGTATGTAATGGACTTCTGTCAGAGTATAGAAACAATTTGGAGATTTGGAAATCATCAGGTCAAAGAAGAAAAAGTATGGATATTAGGTATCTTCACGGTGATAATATGAGAAAAGAAGGGTGAAAATGTGAATGAAGAGGACCATAGAATTACGTTGATGCATAGATGGACTAGTAATGCTTCATCTTTTTCCTTGGTTTAATGCTTAATGGAGTAAAGAACGCCCTTGTTCTCGTTAAAATTTCCAGAGGGCCATCAGTAAGTTGGCTTGTTCGATAATATGATTCCATGATATGTTTCTCCAATGAACATATAATTGAATTTTTTCTCCCCCTTCGGGAACTTATTCTGGTCTTTTATGCTGTAATCATCATAAGATTAGTGATCCATTATTTTAAAATTCCTAAGTGGGTTGATATATAATTGTGCTACTGAAAATACTGTGAACACAAATTGTTATTTTATGAGTAAATATTAACATTCTTTCAAGTTTTGCAAGTCATCATCACTAAGTAGGTAATCGGGAAGGGTGGAGGGAAATGTGAGTCAGGGAAAGAGAGCTTGAGGAATGGTGGATAGGGCAATGGAAATAAAAATTGGGAAGTGACCAAGGAATCAGTGTCGCATGCTCCTCCTTAGGAGTAAGAAGCGAGATTAAAATCTTATTTGGTAGTATTTTTTAGCAATTCATTCTACAAAGTCTCTATTATTTGAGCATGCTCTCTCCCAATTCGAAAGCTATTATTATTATACTACTACTGCCAAGTGACAATAAAGGTGATACGATTAATTACATTCCAAAATGAATAATTTCATGCAAAACTATACATCATTGAAAAAACTGTGAAATATTTATCAAGGCCAAGAAGCCAACCATAAGCAAGCCAACTCGGATTTTGAAAAGTGGATAGGTGAAAAAAAAGCTTTTTTATTTTATTTACGAAATTGTAAATCAGGAGAAGGGAGAATTGAATAAACTACGGTATTTTTAAGTTTAAAGTAAAAATGGCCGATTATTTTTTGGCCTCTGTCACCTGCTGATAGTTTGCAAAATTTCGAAGGTTTGCTATTGTCTAGTCTACAAACAAGCTCTGGTCGATTCTAGAGTTTAGCAGTGTACATTTGGGCAATTCTCTTTTGGGTAAAAACTTAAAAATTTTAACGTCGCCTTAAGCATGATCATAAAATTTCCGTGTCTGAAAGACGAATTCAGGCGTGAAGGACGCCATCCTTTCAATTAGGGCGGAGATCTCGACCGAAAGAATATATGTATTTTTTGGGGGGAATTTCGCTTCCCTTCCGATGGATTTTGGCCGCGAGTAGGTACTCCTTAACCACCTGCGCCCTCAGTCGCATGACTCCTTGGGTTCGGGAGCGAGGCGGGTCTCGTGCACCCGCCATATGATCCTCGCATGTGATCCCTTGGGGGCGCGTGTTACCGCCGCCGGCGAGCACGGTGGTGCCCGCACACCATCGTGCATCGGACGGACTGGTCTGGAGAGGGGCATGCTGTTCGTCTGCAACGCATGTCGCATCAGCTTTCTTTTTTGCAGCGGTGGCACTAGTGCTCCGAGCTCTCGCAGGCCGGCCTTGATGCATTTTAGCAACAGCACCACATTTCACATTCACACTTATTGAAGGTGTGCATTTACTTTAGCCTCTCACCACACAATGCATTCTCATCCTACACAGCCAGCAATTGCATTGAGCGATTTACTTCCTCTGTTAATTTGCAAACTTTGCATGTGCTCAATTGGCTTCCGTATTTTCTGTTTTGCTGACATTACGCTGCGCAATTTAATCTCTCAGTGGATTAACACGGCTTGTGGAGAAAATTAATGTATTTGAGTATGCTTTTTATTTACCGTCGGTATTTTCAATTATAATGTGCCATTCGTACCGTAAACGTTAGAGCTCTTAGTCTGTAAAATTAACTAAATAAATTTTGTCTGTACTTCAACAGCGTAATGAGGGTGGGGGAATACGCGTGGATGTCAAATACGAACAGTAGAAGTTTGCTTCAACTGGCAAACGACCGATGGACTTTCTCATTTCTGGAGACACCTAAAAGAGAGGGGGTTTCTTTTGGTCAACAATAAATGTGCAGCCAAATTTACTACCGTTTCGATTGTTGCTGATATTGTCATGGTTTAAAAATCCCATGCGATGAACACCAGGAAAAAATCTATATCACTCTTAGATATCCCGTGCTTGGCATGTAACTCCCAAAATTCTGTTTTTCTCAGGATTACGTGAGTAACGGATTAAATAATTGAGCGGAATAAAAGTTGATTAGGATATTTCAGGGTTGGTAAGAACTCACGAGATGTATCCATAATTTAAGGGCCGTCATAGGGGGGTGTGCTGCATTTGGCGTAAAAGGTTCAGAAGTTTATCCTGAATTCTAGAATTTGTTCAATATCAAAATTGTTTTCCATTCTATTAGAATTCTGCGGGGAATAGAGATTTAAAAAAAGAAATGTGGTTTTTTAAATCATCCGGCCAGTTTTGGGAAAATGAAAATCTCGGAAAAGTCCAGTACAGCTCACTAAAAAAAGTTGAAATTAATTTCGTTCTAACGCCACCTAGATAATCAGCGGCGAAAAACTAAAACCGCGTGAGGTCGTAGTTTATTCGTCGAGCCCTAATTTCTAAAGTAGTTGAGAAAAGTCTTTATTGTGTAAAATATATGTTCAAATATAGTAATTTCTTCAAATTACATAGGAAAAATTGTTTTAAACTTTTCTATATATTTTCTATAACTATAAATAAATGTTTTTTTTTAATGAAACGGTCAACCTACGGAATCGGAATAATGTTCATACTATTACGAAATCGAGATTATTTTAAGCGTGTGTAATGAAAATAAAGATATTAATTTACTACTTAAAGTGGAGTGAGTTAGAGAGGTAAATGTTTTATCAATATATTGATTTTTATTTTCTTACTTGGAAGGCAAATAAGCCTGCGCTCTTACCCTGTGCCACAGAATAGCATGGGTAGGTGTGGATGGACGGACTGGTGAGTACCGACCGGCATGCTGGTTACGTAAACTCCGGAGGTTAGGCCCCTAGGGTACATGAGGACTAGCCAAAAGTGAGTGTCGATTTTAGCATAAAGGGGTTTAACGGGTTCCTTGGGGCGCTCGGACGTTCGCAATAAATGTATTTTAAAATGTTCATAGTATTTTACTCTCGTGACGTTTTAGAGAAAATTCGTAAAAAAATATGTACAGAATGCAGTCGCCCATTTGCTCTTGTCAGAATCGGGTTTATTGGTTTTTTTTTTGCTTCATTCAATTCATTCAAACATTGCTTCTAACTTTGTTATTTTCGAAGAAGAAGGTTTCGAAGAAGGGCGTAGAGTTTTGCTACTGGGCGGAATACCACGGCGACCATCACTTTGACTCGAAGGATTAGAAGGGAAAGAAAGAAGATACCGTTACCACGGATCCTCGTATTTGATGCACAATAGGGAGCTCTCCTAGAAATGCAGCCACTTTACTTACCTCTTTGGGTATTTTCAGGGGGTTTTCTATAGGTATATTTCTTCATGCTGGAAGATCCAAATAATCCAATATTGCCAAATTGGAGTGAAAAGTCTATGGAAATGTCTGTTGGCAGAGTGGATTATAGAAGTTTCTGACGCAATTTCCTTTATCGAATCCCAACATTTTAAAGTTTTTTTTTAACATTATAGACCCCATAGCGCAGTAGTCCGTTGTCAAGTTGGCCCAAAGATCTGTGGCTGGGATGCTATTTCTCTACCTTGGTTTGATGAAGTTGTTGTTAAAGTTTTAATTTAATTAAAAACGTGAGATATAGCGGTCGGGTTAAATAATAAGATAATACGATATATTTGTTTAGAGTAAATACCAATTGTTCTTTGAAAACCATACCCGTGTATTCGTCGGATATCACCGAGGGATCGGAACATTTACAGCATTTTTCCGCGCGCACATCATTTTCCCGCTCCACCTCCCCGCTGGCCAAGGCCTCCGCCTCTCCTCGGGAGACGCGTGGGACGTGATTGACATGGACGCGTGAAGGGGTGTGCGTGGGGTGGGGCTTTATCCCGGGGAGATGCTCAGCGGCAGCTCCCATGCTTCTTTCCCCGCATCCGGCGCCGATCCCGGCCCTGTCATCGATACCACGGTCATCCCCTTCGAGGGCTCCCGGGGGTCACGCAGGGTCGCCGACGAGCCCTCGGCCGTGGGAGAATCTCGGGCGAGGGTGGACGCGCATTTTCATCGCCTGCTTTGGCCGGTATTGTCGCCGCCTCCATAACCGGAATTCGGCAGCCCCCACCTGGGTCCCTCCTCACCACCCCCTCAGCCCCATTCCTTCACTCACGTCTAAGGCTCCGTTACAGTGTCGGGTCCCAACGGTTTTTTTAACGAAGTTTCTCATGGTCTCAGTTTTCTCTGCTTGTAAAACTATCGTTGGCGTGGGTGTCATGGCACACGGTCCGCCAAATCCTTTCAAGCGTTCACTAAGTCGGTGGTATTCCACCTTTTTTGTTGGGATTCCTGTAGCTCGTGGTTGCATAACCTCGCCTTTGCTGAGGGTTCGGGCAATAAAGACGGTCCATTGAAATAATTTTAGTAATGAAATTGTAAGTTTTTCCTTAAACTAGTAGAAGCAAGTGCTTGTTCATACATATTGCTTTATTTTTGAATAATTTTTCTAGGCATTTGAGAATGTGCAACGGCATTATTGGCAGAACACGTTGGGTTCAATATCGCTGCTCAAAATTATGGAGTTTTTGTAGACGATTCAACAACTCCCCGTAAAATATCGATAACCAATGCGATCGTTGTAATGCATAAAATCCGAGCCTACATGGTCCCACGTTTTGTTATAATATATGATTACGTACATACATAAGTTAGTTCGCATTTGGGTATATTTAGTGAAAATGCTTCCGAATAAATCGACTAGAGGGTGTTCGTCAATGCATAATTTTCAACTTCTTGGTGCTGAGTGAGAGAGGTTAGAAGGAGAGTGGTCAATCATGGCTACTCGCTGACATTATTTGAAGCATTTATAAAATTTTTATACGCTTTCGCATGTTTATTTTATTTTCCCTGTGAGGTCTTATACTGACCTAATCATGTTAGTTTCATTTTAGTCTGAGATCGCGAGCAGATAAAAAATAACAGCCTGATAGATCAGGAGTTACGAAAGTAAATCTGTGCATTAAAACCAGATAATTATATTAAAGTACCTATTGTTAATTGAGTCGAAAATTTATTACAATAATTAGTTTGCTTTTGCGGTGCATATTATATATTTTCCTTGAATTATCGATGAGGAGATTTTGGTGATTGAATCAAAAGTCAATTGAGTTGACCGTGTATAAAGATAAAAGGTTTCAATAGGTCGTTGGCTAGTCATTATAATATGATTTGAAAGTATGCATTGGAAATGGCATCTAAACCTTTAAATGTTGCTCTCCTTTTTATGTTTAATTTATGGGGGCGAAGGGGTTTGGTCACACAGTGCTCCTATTCAGAATAGTTGTCTTATAACCTCGTATTTTCTCACCGTACCTGGCGTCTGGTTTTCGATTCATTGAAGTGTAGGGTGATGTGCGACATTTGCCTCGTTCCAGTTTGCAGGGAAATACGCGCATCCCCAGACTTCTACCGGGAATGTTATTATGATTTTCACGGAAGAATGCTTCCCGACGACCCCCTCGTCACTCGCATGAGTGACGGGCTCGCGCTCTCCGTCTAATGAATGGCCCGCCCTCATCCCTCCCCCCGTCCCCTCCCAGGGATTTTCATGTCATCAAGCCTGCAACCTTATCCCAGGTCACCTTCAGACCCCTCCTGCCCAAGCTGTATCACTCGGTGGGTGGCCACCAGCTTCACTTACACATTCTCGTCTTGCTTTCACTTGACTGGACAACTTTCTCCTCGAGCTTGTGCCTTTTTTCGGCGCGAAAGTGTGGGAAATCTCCAGAATACTTTATTTAGACTAATCCACACATTTGAATTTTCAAGAATGTTTACCCACGGCTAGTACAATTCCACATGTTGCTCCTCCAGTTCACATTCCCATTTGTTGAGATAACGGAATTTATTGAACAGCTTGTCTCAGCTCAGTTGATATGGTTGAATGAATGCTTTCAGTAACCTAACTGGTGGATTCCAGTTTTTAAGGGTTCCCACTTTTTCCCCCCCTGTCATGTTCTTCTGTTCAACACTCGGGAGCTCCGCGTCACTTTCAGTGCCATTGTTCCACGTTGCAGCGTTCTCGTTTTCTTTGTTCAAGCTCTGTACCGTAGCGTTGGAGAGCGTAGCGTGGTGCAGGGGAACATCCACATTGGGCTTGAGAGTGATTCCCACCTCTAAATATTTACCATTACATTGCGTCATTCCGTGACCGTCAAAAGTATTTTAATACCATCGTAGTAGTAGAAGTGTAGTTTGCGTGATAACTGGCGTGTCAGTGTTTTCATGCGACGCTCAAAGTGACTCGATATTTATTTTAAGCTGATTTTGCTTTCCTCTTCCCGAAACCCTCAGAAACTGGAATGATAAGACTTTTGGTGACAAGTAACAAGAAATTCTTCCTATCTTACGGCAAGAGTATCCATGAGTTAGAAAGTAATCCTCACATTGGAGACGATGCTTTCGTTCGTTTCGTGGGAGTCCCTGATCAATTGCTTGATTCTTCTACGGTAAATTCAAGTAAATCGTCTTCTTTTGTGCAAGTACTATTTAATGGACTGCTTCTACGGACAGCTCTGTCTATCTTCCTTTGAAGCCCTTAGCCATTATGACCTTACAAATAATTGGAGCGTAAAATTTCCTTTTTATTTACCCTGACTTTGTTTAGATGGAAAATATATTTATCACGAAAATATTGCCATTTAAACAAATGAAAGTGACTAATTGCATTGTAGTTGAATCCGTTTTACATGTCCAACTAAATTTTCCTTATCAATCCAAAGGTTACTTGCTGCAATTCTATACGTAATTTATTATTGATATCCAATATTCACAACTCACATTACGGTCTTAAGGTGCGGTTTTTATCTTTCATTCATCCTTTCATTATTATCATCTGGGGGCTGCAATTCGTTTTCAGCAGGTTCATGTATTATATCTACATCTACATAATACCCTGCAAGCCACCACTGGGGTGTGTGGCAGGNCTACATCTACATAATACCCTGCAAGCCACCACTGGGGTGTATGGCAGGGGGTGAGCTCTTACCAGGCTTGTACCAAAGGAATGACAAAATACCTAAAGGAGGGTCATCCACCGCAGAAAGGGGCACATGCAATGATAATTCACAATACCACAAGCGTCATATGCCAGCACTACCCATCAAGGGTAATGCGCAACTACGTTTTATACCTAATACAAGGAGGAACACATGAAAAAATATATTGCACACTATTTCATACTATTATTTCATACTATTATTGGCAGCATGAAAATGAAACTGATAAAGGATAACATGCAATCCATATACACCACCGTTCGCAAGCAAACCCTACCTATCCTGTTATCCCTGTATGCTTTCGGTAAGATTATGTGAGTGAGTCGCATTGCCCTGAAGGCTCGGACTCGTTATACTTTGTTTCCGTCCATTATCAACGGTCAGTCGTAATCCGAAATCTAGTTTTTCCATATTAGAAACCGAATCCGAGAGAAACCCCAAAATTGTTAGGTACAGTGAGATTCAAAAGTCTTTCGACAATACCGAAGGCACCACTTTCTCGACAGTTGAGGTTTCGTTTCCTATCTACATACTACCACGAGTTCCAATACCGATTCCGAATCATGAATTACGACTGGAGTATCATCGGAATTGCAGTTTTCGGTATGATTTTTTAAAATGTGCAATGCATTCTAGCATCGTTCCCGAAGAATATGACAGAATATTTGGCTACTCGTTCGAAAGAAATGTTACCTAAGTGTACCCAGGTTATTTTCTCGTACTTTTGGGCGTTCGTGGTGACTGTTAGCGCTCGTGGTCTTAAATAATTGAGGTTAATCGTGCTCTGCTTGCCGTGCATTACTCAATTCCCTTCTCGCTAACTTTTTAAGTGGACCTGAAACCCTAGCAGGAATTTAGCATTTAAACTTCTATGAGGAAAGTTTATGATAGTAGAGCTTCGAAATCGTCGGACATCGTGGCGTATCGAGAATGGAGGATAGGTTCATTTTTTGAGTGGATTGGAGTCGGGGTTCGAAACCCACTTGTGGCAGTTTTTATGCAGTCTGCTTCCAGCTGAAGCTGGAAGCTGATTGGTTCATTTTATCAAGAAATCCAACAAATTGTTTTATCTCCATTTTCCCTAACGAAATGAGCCACATCACTGCCTGGAATGGTGTTTGGGCTTGGTGAGAGGTGAGGCAGTACTCATAAACAACCACGATCGTCTAGGCACACTGTAGGTATAAGTTGCTATTCTCCGTGTCGTTCACAACAAGGGTTATCCATGCCATTTTTGTTTGCATGCCCGTTGTTTCCTCTTTTTTCTGTAACACGTCTGAGAAGAGACCCACTTCGTTCCATTCTTTTCCTGTGTACAACGCCTTATCTTGTTGATTAGGAATAGCCTTAGAGTTGCTCGTTATGATCACGGGGGATTTTTTTATTTACTGGTTCCCGCCTCGATGTGCCTTTCCACACGCTCATCGGAACAATTTTCGATTAGCTTACCGGCTTATCATGAACAGCCATCTCAATCTGTTTCAGATAAGGCTCGTTCCCGGAAGAGTTCATTTTTACGCAGCTAGCCAATGTTACACTCTTAATCTCACTTCGTCGTTCTTTCTTCGTTTTTAGCGTGCTCCTTTTTTAGCATCCTTATTTAAGAACGCAGTATCAACTTCCATGTTGGCAATTACAAACTTATGCGATCTACATGGCAAGCACTTCCAATGTGCGTCGCGGTTTTCGAGTAAGTATTTTCACGGTAAATCATTCAGTCCTGTGCATTTAAGGTGAAACATTTGGGAACAGAACACAACCTACAACTTTTTTGTTTGGTTCCGACGAGATTTCATAGGAGCTACGCTCATATACTTAAGAGGGCGCAGGACAGGGGTGAATTTTTTGTGCCATGGTTGTGACGNATGGTTACCGATCCTTATTTCCTAACGAAAAAGAACCGTAATTGCCACCCTGCGCCCTCTTAAGTCTATGTCGTCCGCCATATTTTTTCTTCCTCAAAACTGTGCCGTACATTTCTGTGTTTTGATATTTAGTGGCTTGAGTTTATGTAATTTAATGCTGAAGTAGTTGATGGCAAACTTCGTCTCATGTCGTTCATAGTACTATAAACTTAAGTTTTTAAATGTTTGAATTTTTTAAATTTATTTTTGGATTAATAAATATGATCAATTGAAATCAACATTTGAGATATATTTATTTAATTAAAATATCACATTACTTCAAAAAAGCATGCCCTGAATATGAAAACAAGTACTTCAAAGTCGACCATATGTCGTGAATAAAATGGTAAAAATTCAAAACAAGGTAACTATTTCTGAAATAACTATGAAATACTGATGTAACTATATGATATTCTAAAGCAGCGCCACTATCTATCATCTGGTGTGACTAAAACTATGCTTGTATGTACTATCTGGTACGTCATTATTGTTATTGTTTAACTAGAATTTATGTGAATTTCCCACCGTGGGCGATTTATAAAAGTAAAAATAAGCATTAGTTTATTATTTTAATATTTATGTTCCCGTTAGTGTACCTACCACTTTGCTCTGAATGTAGTAAACCATTGTTTTTCCTAAGACTCAGAAAATTTCTATGCTAGTTCAGTTTTTTTTAAACCTAAGCTAATTAATTTCTTCATAACACGAAAACTAAATTTCAATTCGTATTTTCTTATTTTGTAGGCATCTGATCCTCACAGCAGGACCTGTACTCACCCGGGAGCAGTGGTCATTTGCCAGCCTAGCCATTCATCGTGCTTGTGCACTTTCCTTGCATTCGCTCCGACAGCTCATGGTCGCATTTAATTCGGGGTCTCATAACTTTTATGGTGACTCCGGACAAGTGAAAGTCGCTGCAAGAAGGGACTGCACGATCAGGGAAAGTGATCGGTTGAAGCAACTTGCGCAACAGGTTAGAGATTATTTATTTTTCACCTAAATAGTGATAGCTTATGAATTAAATTTCAAATTTTGAAAAAATATTTCATGCTATAATTTAGTCATAGAGAGAAGGCCACAAGGGGCCAAATAGTAACTGCATTGAATCTGAATGAATCGAGTGCCATTGGGGTTGAATTTCTGTATTGTAAAATTAAAACGTATCGGCAAGGAATAGTTTAAATTGACGGAAACAGAATTTTTTTCCATGAAAATGTGACTTTTTATAAACCTCAATTAATAGTTAAATTTCCACTTGTTCACTAAAATTGAAAAATTGGTCAATTTAAAGTTTTTGAAGATCGCAGGTCCGTATCACCCAAGTTGCCACATTTCCTTCAATATTTATCCATCACCCATGCCTATAAGGTCCTATAAATCATTGATAAATAATTTATGCTACTCGTTGTAATATAACCCTTCAAATTTTTTCGGTGACTGGAAGGTTTTTTGCGCTTACTTTCCTTCGATAGCATAACATTTACATATAATTTCTATTCTGTAATCTGGGATCTTTTGTATAAAGTTTTGAAGTGTATGATGTGGAATGACCTTTTATATTTATTCTCTTTCTTGATACATGTTATTTATAATATTTGACAGGTATTTCTCTTGGAAAGTCAGCGTGGACTGGAGTCGAACCTGACATCATCTTCTCAAGGACCATCATCGGGTGAATATGCAATCGATGGGAGTCAGGGAGGTGAAGAAAGGAGTTTCATCTTTCTCCTATATCCGCCGGACATTGAGAATACTTTAAACCCAGATCTCTACATTGTGCGCGTACCTTTCCGCAGTTTAGTAGTTGGCCTTCTGGCACATCAAATGCTACTTCAAACTATTGGCTCTATTCTCCTCAATGGAACGAAACATGTTGTTTCAAGGTATGTGTTCGAGTTTTTAATCTTTTTTCACAGCGCATAGTTTTTTTTATTTTCTTTAATAGTAGGCTATAGTTACATCAATTAATTTAATGAACTTGATGGGGAACATTAGGGCATATTATAGCTATGGACTCAACATATTATGGACTATTTGAAAAGCAGCATTATTTTACATAGTATTTATTTTTATAATCATATTATTTTTAACCACTGTGAACTTCCCAATATCGTATGGTGTCATTATTACAATTTATTGTTCTAACTCTAAGTTCATTTGCTATTTTTAGTTTGGCGAACGTTATCCTTCACAGCCCTGTGATGGGTTTACATGGATCCAGAGGACATACTCAACTCTCTGAGAGGGAGTCATTCCCTCTCCCTGGTTTTATGGAGTTTATGGCTTCTGAGGATATGCAGATACTCCTATCGTGCCTCGACTCTTCCTATAAGGCAGCAATTGATTTTGATCAACGACCTGGCCTAAAATTTTTGGTTCAGAAGGTAGCACATTTGGACCAGGCCGCAAACCTTTACAAGCAAGCAGGTGCTGCTTGGACCATTAAAGTCATTGCGCTCTTTGATTTGAGCCTGCATGAAGTTGGCCAGGGAGAAATAACTCTCGAGAAAGTAAAACAAATATTGGACGTGCACCAAGGAAGTGAGGATCAAAACGATGAAACCAGTACTGCTGTCTCTGATCAGTCCTCCAGTATTATGCAGGGGCTGGGGAAAGCTACTATGCTGCTGGATGTACCGTCGCTTATCGTCAAACTCTGGCGGGGCTTCAATGACCTCGTTGAGACATACATAGACGTCGCTCTTGACCGAAACGGGCAGCATTCGGCCGTGGACCGAATTTCGGACCGGCCAATCTTCTTCTTGATTGCTCATCCAGACGACTTTCCAGAAATCAAAAGGAAAGAATGTCCAAAAGACTCTCAGATCTCGGATCCGCAAGCACTGCCTCCGATTAACCCGGTGACGTCAGATCAAAATGCTTCTTCATATCAAAAATCAACCACCGCCCAAATTGCTGTCGAATCCAGCGCCGTCAAAGAGAAAAAGCGATCAGCTCCTTTGAAGCCATTCTCTCTCTCTGATTTTGCCCAAGAATCTTCAGAATGCAGTGATACCGAGGACCACAATCTCGACAAAGCGGCCGAGCCTCCCGAGCACCCGGAAACCAGTGATGCCCAGAGTGCGCATTCGGAGTCGCCAATGCATGCTGATAAGGAATTGGAGGCTCCCGCAAGTATGGCGTCCACTGAGAAAGACGTGGAGCAACTGATTGACGAGTATAAGAGGCATAAGTTAAACCGAACCTTGAACTTGAATATTTTACCGAGAGAAATACCAAGTCTGGACCTGAAAGGGAAGTCAGGACTTAGAGAATCCTTTATGTCGTCATCCTCCGAAGATCGCCTGCCCCCAGAACTGGAAAATCAAAGGAGGAACAGCATTATAAAGGTTAGTGCATGTTTTACTTATCAATACAGAAATACCTCCATAAAATATCAGCAACGACTACGCACATTCCACGTTATCACACGTTTATTGTGGTGATTGAACTGGAAAAAAACCTTATTGTATATGTTCTTCTATGTAGTTTCATCTCTTTCTTTTCGAGAATGATAGGAACGTTCGTATTGCTTCTCTAGGGAATTTGTACGCACCCAAACAATTTATAGCATTAGTTGTAGGCTGATTAATTCAATCGTGATCAGCGTGATGTGGTGGAACAGTATTATATAAAAATCAAGAAACACAGTTTGTACTGTCCACTTATTCATTATAACATGCGTACACGACATTTGGTGACATCATCAGGCGAATAATTTGGCCGGGTGACGAGGCCGAGGCGTTGCAACGCGCGTCGTGTGCGTGTTAAAATGGACAGTACAAACCTTTTTTGGTTTAATTGTAGACTGCTTATTACTGCCGGAGATGGAGACTGGAGCGCCAAGGATCTAATAGCATATCTAATTACGACATGCATTGTATGATTTCTTAGAAAACATTGCTCAATGAACATAGAAAATGAAAATGCACAGAATTTGTGTAGGTATATTCCCTACTAGTGCTTCCAAAAAGTATGAGAGAATTTTTCATACTGTGATGAAAACTCAATTTGGCAGGGATTCCCGTGGGGGAATGTGGTGTGCTTGCGCGTTTACGCAGAGGTATGCCACCAAGATAGCTACTTTTCACTCACCTCCTTCCAGTTATAAATTTAATGGAATGCTTCGTAGTATTTGCTTTCATTCCCTCATTTCTTTATTGGCTTAGAATCTATCGTAAATATTTCGTCAAGTGCCCAGTTCAATCACAAAGAAAAATGAGCAAACATTTTCAATATTTATCGTTGATGTAGTCAGTGTCGAACGTTTCCAATCCTTTCGCGTGTCCATTGTGTTGAATTTAACATATGGTATCACACCTGGTGTGTTGGAACTGGTCCACTATGCCAAAAAAGTTGCAGTTTTATACTTAGTGTGTTGCTTACAGTATCTAATTTAAACATTTTATTTCCTAAACCCTCTCAGATTAAGTTGAAATTAGAGTTACTTAAAAGGAATTAAACGTATTAAGTGGAAAACTACTTCGTATTTTTCATTTATATTGGTGAATTTGAAGTGCCTATTATATTTCTTAATTAAAACTGAATGTGTAAACTAAATACATCAACCATATTTTTGCATTTTAATTCATAGTTGTGTTACGTGTTGTTAATGGTCTATTGATTGATCTAATATTTAAAACTATTTTCCATTTCTCATTTTCGTTCTATACTCGTGATGATTGGCTACCTTCGAAGTGTTAGTTGTACGTATCTGAATATGCACGCACATGTCATCTCAATCTTGTGTATTTATATTTACGTAAAAACTAAATTTTGCGTCAAATTACTATTTCTATCTCGCACGCTCATCAAATTAAGAACGAAATTAAAGCGTAAAGGGTGTCCTTATAAAAAGAGAATAAATATTTTCCATTCTGCTCATAATCCAGTGTTATATTCGTGAGGTGTGGGCATGGGTTCATTGCAATTGACCCTCTCTTCCTTTTGCATTGGGCGCAGGACGGCGAGGCCCACCGTGAAGTGTGGGCTGAGATGCTCGTGTCTGTCTTCGACCTCGTGGCTCACCTGGACGACGACCACTTCCGCGCTCTCTTGCCAGCCCTGTTCGGCGGGGTGAAGCGTCTCACTGCACATGCTCCCGACGCTAATCTCAAGCAGGTGGTGGCAGGATTTTTCCAGCGTGTTGCTGTAGTTTATGGTTTTGGTGTGGAGTAGATCAGCATTCATTTAACTGATTTTCGGTATCTTATTATTTCAAATAAGGGTTCATTTAAATTTTTAATGCATTATTTAGACCCTAAGTGGAATTTGCATTTTCGATCGAATCCTGTCCCGATTAGCGTGCCGGTAGACTATTTTTTGTGTATCGTAAACCTCTAATGAAGTATAATCCCATGCCTCCTGGGATACTTCAAATTCCAATTTCTTTTGCAGTATCACAAATTATGAAAACCGTATCATTAGAGACTGTCGGAATTAGAAATTAAATGGCAACAACAGTGCAACATTGTTTTGACCTTTACAAAGAAATCTGATTCCATTTGTTGCAATGCAATTGCAATGGATGGGAAAAGTTTCGATGACATTGCTGAATAATCCGCTTTGCCTCATCAGCTCGATGAGATTCTGACGATATCATTTCGGAGATCTCGATCTTTTAATTCAAAATCATACTTTCAGATGCCATATGGCATGCGGCTGATAAACCTTAGTGCCACTGGCCCTAAAAGTAAATCGGTGAAAAAGCAGTTCACCTTTGTCTCCGTCTTCTTTTGTACCCTCTACTTTTATTTGTCACTGAATCACTTAATACATTTATCCACATGCACGTAATTTCAGCAAAAACGGTTTTAAAATATCGTTGTTTTTTTCTATCCGCGATTACGCAGATGCAAATTTTTTGTCTTGAACTCTAGTCTTTCATTTTTGCGACATTTTCAGACTCAAAATGGTCTCGATACCGATGTCGTTAGCGATGCTTGATGACCTGTCTCCATCCATTTTTGCCTCATGCCATCTTTTTTGCTTCATGTTATTTTCTCTGCTTCACGGTTACTTTTCTTGAAAGTTTCTATGTTCAATAGTGATATTCATAAGACTGCTTTTTTTTCTTAAGTTAATACTTTTCTACTGCTGGGCAGCATGTAGGTTTTTAGTCAAAGTTGACGTTAGTGAACAACATTTCACAATTTTAATTTTGTTCGTATTCCACGGATTCGCTTCCTCGCAAGGGCCGCATTTAAATTTAATAATGATGACAATTATGAGTTATGTAATTGAAAGTAATCCTGAAATACCCTTAATAATAATAGGACGTGTGTGAACAGACTGTTCTGTCATAACTATTCGTTTCTTTGGCCTGACCTAGGCGTTATGGAAATACATTTTTTGCGTGTGAAAATTTTTACGTCCAGGGAATCTCAACCATAGACCACAGAATTAATGGATTTTTAATTGGTTCACTCATATACTTCGATTTACGCTACTGAATCTCAGTATATTTGGTCTACATCTCAATATATAGATAATTTATGTAAATATTATTCCTTTCATGGGTAGAATGGCTTCTTCCGACTTCCCGTGAGTGCGTATGCACCTAAGTGCTTGATGGTATGACCAGCAAGGTGAAAAACATCATTTGTTGACATAATACGAGAACTATGAAAATTACTCGTATATGAAAATTTCATCAAAATTCGAGTCGATCATTGAGCCAAAAAATGAAGCCATACAGCAAAGAAGCATCGGGATTTTTGGCGCTCACATCGATTTTCTCTTTCTTGAATTATCTGCCATTCTTTTTCCTTGAAAGTAGTTAAGGTAGCTTTATTTATTGTCCCAACTTTTCCTTTTCTGGCGTGTGCCAACATAAAGGCTTTGTTAAAAAAGTAGGAATTAATTGTCGACGTTACCGGCTGTTAACTCTTTTTGCTTTTCATTAACTTCGGTTACCACCTCTCATAAAGGCTAAATCTGTGCATCGCTGACCATCAGAGCCAACCAAATATGTTGTAATTGATCCCTATTCGCTAAATATGAAACGGTTTTTTTGCTTTGCCACAGGGCATTGTGAGGATAATCACCATTGTATGTAGGGATCACAATGCTGAAATTTTGGTGCATGTAAAATATTGGAATCAAAGAGATTTCTAGCTTTGATCACCATATTGGGAGGTGGGCTGGTTATTTAAAAAATAATATATGGTGTACATTTTATTTTAATCTCGCGATCGGGCTTACATTTCGATGTATTTTTATGTTTTTATGCCACGAACTACAACTTTTAGCTAATCTTTCCACTTTAGGATAGTGTTTGTATTATCAGTGCATACGAAGGGTGAGTAATGAGGTGCCGCATGCTTTCATGTACGAACAGTGGTCTGTGATTCTTTCGGTGTATGCCTTAATGTGTACAAATATTTTGAAAATTGCTTGCTATGAAAGAAATGGCAAATGGAGGATGCCTATCTATCGGTGCGATTTCGTTTATACGCAGAAATTAAGCTACAGGAACATTCATGTCAAAGTCAAAAAATAAAAGTGGTTATATCGTGGAGAAGGCTACTCTCTAAGTGATTGGGAATCGTCATTATCTAGCTGTAATATATGTGACATTTAGCTTCCACAAAAAGGTCTTGCAGGAAAATGATTTTCGTTGGTGAAACTTGTTTTAGCCTCCCCGACTGGCCGAATTATAATATGTCAAAATATGTAGATACACTGTATGCAACTAAGAACGGAATTATTGCAGTTAATACTTGGATAGTTGTATACTAAAATTAGTAGCATCGCTGAGAAAAAAAATCATTACACATGCCTGTGTTAACGAACGGGACGAAAGCTAAATATTTGTACACCATCGTTTCTGTGATTTTATTTATTTATTACTCTTGGTTGGTAATGCCAAATTAGCTCTATTAGCTTCCCACGGATCGGTGAAAATGGAGATGGGTCGGCCGTCGTACCTACCGATGTGCGAATGTTCGTCCTCACACGAGGACGCAGTTGCCACTTACCTGGTACTGCATCCCCTAGCTCCGCGCCAGGTTCGTCGGCCAGTCGCTGCTAACTCATGATTCGCGTTCGATTCTGGTCCCCTCTGCCGACATACAACTTTTTCCTCCACGTTTATAATTTCCAATTCCATGTATATTGTTTTCTCTGAATTTCTATGCTCTCAGTGTTCAGTGTCACGTATATCTACCCCACGAAAGTTAAGCTAATGCCCCTTTGCACCCTGGGGGCTCAGGTAAATATCGATACGACCATTCCGGTATGAACAGCCTCTTAAAAGCGATGCTTAAATTATTTCCATTGGTTGATCACGTAAAATAACTATTTTATAAGAGTCAAAGCTGTGTCTTTGAAAATTAATTTCCATAGTAACTTTCTTGAAGCTGGAGCCATGACCAGAATTAATATTGCGACATTTCTTCGCATCGTTAATCGAAGCGTAATATATCAGGACCTTGACACCGTGTAATCTGGATTTCCCAGATAATCTGCTCTAATGTTTGAATTTCACAGCGAAAATATGTTTTTTCAATGTTTCTAATTTTTGAAATTACTATTTCATCTACATTCGATATTATATTCTCATTGTACACTATGCTAGTGGAGTTTAAATTATTGTTAATTAATAAGACAAAGTGCCTACCTGGCGGGGTAGTTTAGTCGGTAGACCAATCGGTGGCTTGAGATTGGGTCCTATGTTCCAATCTGGGTTTTGCCTCAGGACACTATTCTTTATGTAAGAAGAATGATTTTTTTGGGTGCCAAAACCTGCTGGGAAACTACTGTTGCCATGGTGAAAATAATTGATCACCTTTCGTGAATTTTTTAGTTACACACGCCGCAGGGTAAGGTGCAAAGTGAAATACTTATCAATCCGCTCATTCTGCTGAATATTGTAATTTAGGCCAATATCTGCTGCGTTTAACAGTTGAATATTACAGAACTATCTTTAGGCTCCAAAAATGAATATTGGTTTCCCTCACAAAGTTTATAATCCTGGTAAACTTAGTTTCTCGTTATATGGACCTGTTGAAATGGGCCTATGCATGACTATCATTTTACCTGGAAGCTGGTTTCGTTGTGAACATTTTGATGACATTTGTGATCTCAGATTTGGACAGCCTCATAGGGTAACTTGACATTGAAATAAAAATGTGTCCGAAATATTAACACTTTAGAATTGATTAAGTTTTAATAAAATTTCATAATTTTCATCCATAATTCCAGATTCTGTTTTCCCAGCAGATGTAACTTCTATGTACTTGCAAAACATTAACTACTATAGTGGAATGGTGATGTGAAAGTATGATCTCTGAAATCCTAAACCCTTATTATAAATTGCATGAATTGACTGGGCCCTATTTCCAGTTCTATAAGATGTTCAGATTACTCTAATGTACCTTTTTGGGAATTCAGAAAACACAAAATGTGTGGTGTTACAGGTCGTATAGGAGTGGCTAGCTTTTCTTGTTGTGAAAAGAGATATATCTAACTTTATGCAACCTAGCAACATGTGCCTAGAATGAAACTAACAAGTATATTTGATGCATAAAAAGCATGTATAATATGAATACATGAAAATAATTTTATTAATGTCTGGGCTATGAAAATGAATTAGAAAATTGTAATTTCCCATATTTTGTGTGTGTGAATATTTGTGTGTGCATATGCACGCACATAAACTTACATTTTACTATTCCTGCCCCAGGGAAATACTTTCCTTTTGTGTTATATATATATATACATGAATATATATATATATATATATATATATATATATA